>CM024765.1:20134280-20320784 GCA_014218235.1 Colocasia esculenta | reverse complement strand
ATCTTGGAAAGAAGAAAAACTGAATGACTTCTGGATAACAAACACTTCAAGACCCAAAGGATCCTAGAGATCTCTTCAAACAGACATATTGCAAACGACCACAAGCTCCAATGGCTATATTTCAAACGACTATATTCTAAAGTGTATAAAAAGAGCTCAAGTTGAAGAAGGGACACACACAGACAACACAACAGAAGAGCATACAAGCCTTTACTCTTCTTAAAAAGCATCATTCGAATCCTTCAAGTTTTCTGAAGCTTTCTGCAAGCAAAAGTCTAAGAGCTGCTCCTCTTAAGAAGGCATTCTTTGAAGCTCTCCTGGAAGAAGTCTAGTGTTGGGTGGCAACTGTAATTGCCTATTTTCTTCAAGTCCACCGTTGCATTTTCAGATAGGATTCAAGTCTCATCTCTGATCTTTTAATCCTTCTGAGGTCTGTGTTTGTTCTCAATACTGAGGCAAACACACAAGTTCTTTATTCTCATGTGTAATTTCTGCAGAAGTCTGTTTCTGCATTGCTCCTCCTGTGTAGGGAAGGCCTTGTGAAAGGCAATTGTTGTACCCCTGTTTAGGGAAGACTTGCTTGGGAGCAAGTGGGATTGTAATACCTCTCAAGGGTGAGAGAAGCCCAATTTATTGGCAGATAGTGGAAATCTCAAGTGGTTGGCTTGAGGACTGGATGTAGGACTTCCATGTGGGAAGGGCCGAACCAGGATAAACTCTTGTGCATTTCTGTGTAATTGTTTTTCCGCCAAGTTCACACTTGAATCACACACCACACACTAAGTACTAACTCATCTATTTAGTGTTGTGCATTTCAGAAGAAAATTTTAAGAGTTAAGAAGTCCTATTCACCCCCCCTCTAGGACATCTAGCTTGCCATTTCGATCCAACAGCATGGACATCATCAATGGTTTACCCAAGACTTGTGGTGGACTCGACGCCATATGGGTTATTGTCGACCGACTAACCAAGTATGTACACTTCCTGCCTATAAAAAGTAAGCAGTCTGTGGACGTGTTAGCCACTCTTTATATGAAAGAGATCATGAGACTGCATGGAATTCCATCATCTATCGTCTCAGATCGAGATCCCAGATTTACCTCTCATTTGTGGAAGGGACTTCAGACTGCACTTGGTACTAAACTCAATTTTAGTACCGCATTTCACCCACAGACTGATGGACAGACAGAGAGGACCAATCAGATTGTAGAAGATATGTTAAGATCCTGCACTATAGACTTCCAAGGCTACTGGAATGAGCACTTACCCTTGATTGACTTCACCTATAACAATAGTTACCAGGCGAGTAATAAAATGGCACCATTCAAAGCACTCTATGGTAGAAACTGTAGATCCCCTGGATGCTGGAATGAAGTTGGGGAGCAGCAATGGTTAGGTCCAGACATGGTGCAAAATTCAACCAAGGATATACAGGTGATTCAGGATCGGCTCAAGATTGCTCAGTCCAGACAAAAGAGTTATGTTGACAAGAGGAGGAGAGATCTAGAATTTCAAGTGGGTGATCATGTACTTTTGAAAGTATCTCCTACCCGTGGAATCCAAAGGTTTGGTGTTAAGGGAAAACTAAGTCCTAGATTCATCGATCCTTTCGAAGTGCTCGAAAGGGTTGGTGAGGTTACTTATCGGCTGGTGTTGCCACCAAATCTAGCATTCGTACACAATGTGTTCCATGTCTCTATGCTCAGAAAATATGTGTACGATCCTACTCACATCATTCGCCATGAGAAGTTGGTGTTGAACGAGGACATGACTTATGAAGAAGTGCTCGAAAGGGTTGGTGAGGTTGCTTATCGGCTGGTGTTGCCACCAAATCTAGCATTCGTACACAATGTGTTCCATGTCTCTATGCTCAGAAAATATGTGTACGATCCTACTCACATCATTCGCCATGAGAAGTTGGTGCTGAACGTGGACATGACTTATGAAGAAAAGACAATCAAGATACTGGAACGAAAGGTGCAACAACTAAGGAACCGCCCCATTCATGTGGTTAAAGTTCTCTGGAATAACCGTGGAATAGAAGAAGTCACATGGGAACCTGAAGGAATCATCAGGCGAAACTACCCCGACATTTTCGGTAAGACATTCTCTCCATTATGATCATGTGAATTTGGGGACCAAATTCTTATAAGAGGGGGAGGATATAGAAACCCGATATTTTAAATAAATAAATAAATAGAATTATTAAAAAATGATTTAATTAAAACTCAATAAACAACAAGAAGTAATGGACTTTATTTAAATAGCTCACACAAAAGTTATTGGGCCAAAATAGGAGTTTAGACTATGGAGTAAGAGAAAATACCCCTAAATTCGTAACAAAAATGTGTAGAAAATAGGAAAGGACAAATTAGGGTTAAAACTATGGCAAATAGCCATCCATAGCAACCAAATTCGTGACCAGCCTTGTAGAGAGCTTACCTAATGGTATTGCTACTCCAATTGGGAGTAGAATCTCCAAAACATGGAAGGAGATAGACCCAAACCGCAATCCACCCTTCCTAATTGCATTAGGACTTGAAATAACCCTAAACAGATAAATAATCTTCATAAGACTAGTGGGGAGGGTTCACCATCGTGTTGGGGTCGTGTGGAGGCAAGCTAGGACATCAGGAGGAGAGGAGAATGGCTGGGAACCCGAGCTTCTTCCCCAACCTTGCTCTGCTGCGACCTGTGCACATACCTATTTTAGATCCACTCAAAGGTAGGTATTCTCTGGCTAAAGATCAACAAAACTCATACCATCATGTAGAACATCATGTCTAGTTTTCTTTGCACTTGATTTGCCTAATTTCCATCAAGCATGCTATGAGATTTAAGCATTTTCCCATCATCATGCAAGTCTAGGGCTATTTGTGTTCATCCTGTTATACATGCCTACCAAGACCAAATTGATCCGGTCCAAAGGCATAGTTCTCTTCTATTCATCGTCCCCTACAAGTTTCATGTTCACCACTTTGTCCCACAAGTCCTAGATTTTTAGTTATAAGCCATGCATGCAAGATCGCTGCATGTTTTCCTGTTCTCGGTTTGAATGTTGAATCGCGACCAACACATACGCCGCGTTTCTTCGACTGGTATCATGACAGGTAAGACCGTCGCGATTACCTTAAAGACGACCACCCATGTCGTTATGTTTTAGTTTGTTTCTGACAAATACTGTTGCATTAAATTGTGCGCCCTCTTGTTGTCAGTTCATGTCTGAACCGCGACCACCACTGTCGTCGCATTCTTAAGTTGTTTCCCGCTTTTGGGGATTTGTGTTATTTCAAAATTTAGGGTTTTGCATGAACACGTCGGACCTTGCCGTCGTGATTCTGTATCGATTACCCTGAACACGTCGGATGTGCCTGTCACGTTTCTGTGTCACCAATCGATTCGCTATGTCTAGTTACCCTAAATGCGTTAGTCACAGTCGTCACGTCTCTGTCAAGAATCGATGTTGTTAAACGCGACCATTAGACCCGTCGCGATTCTACTGTGTGTTTCCAGTAGCTTTTAAGTTCTATTAAATTTGATTATTTGGACATTTGTAATCATGATATGCTGTGTAACGAATAATAAACAACCATGCTAATGAACTATTGATATATTTCACATGTTTCTTTAATTAAAAGTAAATGTGCACCCATCATATGTTCTTATGATTTCTTCCACATACACACACCAAATGTTTATCTTTGCCATGAGACCATGTAGAAAATACATGAATAATATATCAGGTAATTTACTTCAATAATTACATATTATTAACCCATGATAATAATGGCATTGTCTTCGTTCTCACGTTGTTTGGAATACCGTTACCGTCGCTCCACTCTTCTAGAATTCCTCTAGAACGCCGAGCAACCCATTTTCTTTACACACTACTCTCTTGACATGTTGGAACCTCTCTGTCGGACATTCCGTTCTGGCTGACTATGGACCTTTTGTTAAGACCTCTGTAAGACTCCGTACTCTGTGGATTCCCTCATGGAGACCGAGCTAGTTGTAGCGTAACACCTATAACACCCTTAGGGATCAGCATGATCCAAACGACTTTAGAAATTCTCTCTTATCTTGAGATCACACAGACCTCTTTACCTGCCCATGGCCAGTGGAAGGTTAGTCATGAATTCTACCTAATTGCCAACACCAATCATGTGTGTTGTGCAACTGTTACTATCGTCTGTTTAACCATAACTTTATGTGCAATCACATGTAGTTCTCATCTATACTCTACTCGCTCATCTATTCACATTCTCTCTGCTTTCTCATCTATTCATCAAGTACTCTCATCTATTCTTGGTACTCTCTATTGTCCATATGACTGATTGTCTAAAGATAAACAATATGACTAATGCTTGGCAATATAAAGGGCCCAGTCTGGTCCTGGGAGGTGCACCCAAAAGTGCTAGTTCCCGCGGGAGTTAATTGACTAGAGTATTTGGCATTACACTCATGTGCGATCTATCTCGACTATCTAAATGACAATCAAAGTGTAATACTATACTCGGCTCGTTGTGCTATTGTGAAACATTGTGCTATATATGCTATGGCCATCCTATTCTCTGTGCTATATTAAAACTTGTGCTATTGAGATCCATGCTATTGTGCTATCTCTTACTTTACTCGACTCTCTCTCACTATCGTTAATGGCTCTGCTTTTAATACATTAATCATGTAAAGTTTGCCCGTACCATGAGATATAAATCCTACTGGGTGCTGTCGCTCACCCTACGTTATTTGTCATTCGTGTTCTCAGGTGAGACCGAGGAAACCGAGTACACTCATGAGGATGGGGAGGACTAGGAGTGAACCAAGAGTACCTGGCGCATTAGTGCTATGTTAGATGTCCTAGTTTAGTCATTTACTTTCATTCCATGTATTAGAGTCATTCGGGCCCTATGTTATGGTTCTGAGTTAGTGGATGTAATAGACATTAGTTGAATTATTAATGAAAGGCATTTGATTTCGTATTATTTAATTGTCCAATAGTTTGTTTTCTATTCTACGCTCTTTACTCACGTACTTGCAACTGCCTCACGTTTCGATATCACAAAGTTATTTTTGAGTCAAACTTTTGCAAAATAATTGACTCCTCATCTAAAAACATAATCTTCTTTGAAAAAAGAGAGAACAATGTTTACTTGATAAATCTTGACAAACATTTTGATGAAAACATCTGTTTGGTTGCTAATAAAAATGAAATTGCATAGGCATGACGTAAGAGACTTGGTCATGCAAATTTCAACACCATGAATAAATTCATAAGGCTAAATCTGGTTAAAGGACTTCCTAAATCTTTTCCTAATGTTGAAAATCAAGTTTGTGGGATATGTGCTCAAGGAAAACAAACTAGGAAATCTTTTAAGATCTTCAATGATGTACTCACTACTAAGCCACTAGAATTACTTCACATAGACCTTTTTTGGGCAAACGTTATGGATTTGTCATCATTGATGATTTTACTAGATATACTTGGGTTGTCTTTCTATCCCACAAAAGTGTAATCTGTCAAGAACTCAAGAAATTCTGGAACACTGCCTTAATGGGATTTTCACACAAAATAAAGTCTATTTTGACTGATCATGGTGGTGAATTTGTAAATAAGGCTTTTTCTTATTTATGTGTTGCGTTGAGCATTTTTCACAGATTCTATAAGACTCAGCCCTCTTGGGCCCTTGGCCCTGTCCTCATGGTCGCGGCGGACACCTTGGGCGCCACATTGTTATGCCAGAGGTGCCGGTCGCGACATGATTTTGGTCGCGGCACACCTAGCCGTCACATTCTTGTGGCGACGGGGGTGGGCGTCGCGTCCCTTTCGCGGCATCTGGAGGTGACGCGACTTCGTTCTGACCATTCTGATCACTGTCCTTTCTGTCAAAATGGCCTTGTCGGGTGTCAAGCGCGTACAACGTTGACGCGACCTGGTAGGCCGTCACGTTATGATTTTCTCGGTCTTCGAGGATTGACCACTTTTGGTGTCACGTCGGGGCAGGCGATCGTGAAATGGTCACGACCTATAGGGCGGTCGCAACATGGTTGCTGTCGCGCCGGCCCGATACGTCGCGTTTCTGGGCCCATCTGTTCAAAACCGAGGCAGGCGACCCATTTCCCCCTCTCTCCTTCCTTTCTTCCCTTCTTCTTCTTCTTGTTGGGTTGAGTATGTTTTGGAATTTCCTAAAGTTGCACTTTAATGATAACCAATGAACATCACTCATACTTTGATTTTGATGATGACATACTGTGATCTTAATGATGACATAATGTGATATTGATGATGACATATTGTATTTTAATGATGAGATATTATGATTTTAATGATGACATATTGTGATTCTAATGATGACATGTTGTGATTCTAATGATGACATGTTGTGATTTTAATGATGACAAGATGTGATTTTAATGCAAAATAACATGAACATGTTAGATACATCACATATGAAATAACTATATTCAAAAAGCATGTTTCCAAACACATTTATCATTTATATTCATGATAATACATTTGACTAATGATTTATGTGTTTATTTCTCAGGGACAAACATTTATTGCAAGGGTAGTGTCGACACACCCCACACAGGTGTCGACACAATGCTCCAAGCCCTAAGCCAAAAGATGAAGAAATGGTCAACTAGTGTCGACACTAGCCTAGGGCAGGTCGACACTAGAGACAGATCCCAGAGAAACAAGTCAACAGGCTTCCATCTCAGGTCGACACCAGATGCAGTCAGGTCGACACTAGAGAGCCTTCCCAGAAGGCCTGTTTTTTAGTTGTCTACAGCAGGTCGACACCAGTCTATCTCAGGTCGACACTAGATGGCTCTCCCAGGGAACTATTTTGCCTAGTCTGGGACAGTGTGTCGACACACCCTATGGGCAGGTCGACACACTCCGGAAACTTTGTGACTTAAAGTTTGTCCTGGACATGTGGCACCCTAGGGAATTGATGAATTGGCCTTGGATCGTGTGCCCACGTACCCCAAGGGTACCTTTGGACTATTTAGGGTATAAATACCCTCCTATTGGCCATCCAACACAAGAGAGCCCATACACTTCCAGAAGAAGCCTTTTGGCGGCTAAAGGGGGTTTTCCAGATCTGTCTCCATCTCCAGAAGCTACAAGCCATCTTTTCAAGAGGAAGAACATGGGAATCAAAGGGAATCCCTGGAGAGAAGCTTGCTGTGCAAGGCAAGGGAGCAGATCCAACTGAAGAGGCGCAGGAGAAGAAGAAATTCTGGCATTTTAGATGCCAACAAAGCAGAGCATCGCCAATTGAGGAGAATCTCCATCAAGGCTTCTAAATTGAAGTGTCTGCAAGGCCTCTTCATCGAAGAACACTCTTCGTACATCCATTTCCCTCATCTCAGAGTTTGTTCTTCCTTATTTCGTCTGTGAGATTTGTGTATGAAGTTCTGCACAAGTTTCTGTGTACGAATTTGTTTTGAATCAGATCATTACTAGAGGATCTGATCTCTTTTATGTTTGATCTAGCTTTTGTACTGTGAGCCGTCGGGCTCTGGTTTGTGAGTCATTGCACTCACTGTGTGGTTTGAGCCGTCGTGCTCAATTTGGAATCGTCGTACTCCGGTTGTTGTTTTGAGCCGTCGTGCTCAGTTTGGAGTCGTCGTGCTCCAGGTGTTTCTTGAGTCGTCGTGCTCAAGGGTGTTTGGAGTCGTCGTGCTCCTGTGTGAGTTGTACTCAAGGTTTTGAGTAGTGTGGCCTCACTGTGTGAGGGGTGGACGTAGGAGTCACTGGAGGTGATTTCCGAACCACCTAAAACCCTCTGTGTAGTGGTTTGAATTGTGGTTTGCCTGTGTATCTCGCTAGATGCATGCATAGGGATTTCGTTCACACTACTAATTGATTTGATCACACACACTAATCACACTTCAGATCAACAAATTGTTTGGGTGAATTGATCTCTGATTCGAAGTAATTTTTAATTGATTAAGCTTCCGCGTTAATTGGTGTTAGATCTATTCAACCCCCCCCCCTTCTAGATCTGATCCATCCACCCATCCGTTCCTAACAATTGGTTAATGTCTATCTCTGATTTGATTTGATTGCTTCTGTTTGATCTCTGTATTAATTGCTTGAATTGTTTGCTTGCTCTTTCATTGTCTCTCATTCTGATTGATGGATTTTCAAGGATTTGTAGCTGAGGGCCATTCTATCAATAGACCACCTTTTTTCAATGGGTATGATTACTCTTATTGGAAAAATCGCATGCAAGTTTTTCTTAGGGCCCAAAACTATGAAATCTGGAGGATAATTGAAGTGGGTCCTTATGATATTAAGGGAGATGAGGAAAATTGGACTAGAGAGCAGATTAGGAAAGCTACTCTTAATTACAGTGTCATGAACATGCTTCAGTGTGCAGTCCACCCTAATGAATATTCAAGAATATCCATGTGTAAATCTGCTAAAGAAATGTGGGATAAACTTGAATTAATGTATGAGGGAACATCTCAAGTTAGGGAAATCAAAGCAAACATACTTGTTTCTGAATATGAATTGTTTATGATGAAATCTGATGAATCGATTTCTGAAATGTTTGCTAGGTTTATGATAATTGTCAATGGACTGAAGGCATTAGGTAAGGAATACACTGATGCTGATCTGGTAAGAAAAACCTTGCACTCTCTATCATCTGTTTGGCACACAAAGGCTACAGTGATTGAAGATTCTAAGGATTTTTCCAAAATCTCTTTGGATGAACTCATAGGATCATTAATGACTTATGAAATAAATCTGAAGAGAAATGAAGAACACATGCTTAAGGCTAAACCAGTAGCACTTAAGGCTTCATCAAACAATAAAGAGAAAGATCAAGAAACATCAAGTTCTGATGAGTCTGAGTCTAATGAGGATGAACTTAACATCATGACTTGACAATTCAGAAAAATTTTAAAATCAAGAAGAAGAAAATTCAATGAAAAGAAACAATATTCTTCTAGTAAAAGGAATGCTTCTTCTTCAAATTGTAATGATAGCAGAAATAAAAAAACTGATGAAGATATTGTTTGCTACAGGTACAACAAGAAAGGACACATAAAAGGTGAGTGTCCTGAGATCAAAAAGGACAACTATGAGAAGAACAACAAGCTGAAGAAGCCAAAAGCCATGATTGCAACTTGGTCGGATGAAGACCAAAGTGAGGATGATGAAGAGAACTCTTCAAGTTCAGCAAATGAGGAGTTATGCTTTATGGCCAACAGCAGTGATGGAAAGGATTCACAAAGAAAAGGAGCAAAAGAAATTCACAAGCACTTAATGGCAAAGAAGAGCTTCAATGAATCCAGAAAATCAACAATTCAGAAGGTTGTAGCTCTCACTGCACATTCTAGGAGCTCAGAGCATTCTTCATCCTCTTCAGAACACAAGAGTTCAAATGGGTCTAAAAGGTCAGGTAAATCAACTCCAGATCCATTTGTGTATTCTAATTCTGATTCTGATGAAGATGAAGGTATGTCTTATGTTGAATTGATTGAATTCTGTAAAAAGATGCAAAATCTTAATGCAAAGCTAAACACTAAAAATAAATATTTGAAAAAGACTTTAAATCATTGCCACAAAGAAAGTGAAAACTTGAAAAATACACTTGAATTGCTCCAGAACAATGATAAAGATTTTTCAGAAGAAAATGAGAATTTGAAAAATGAAGTTGAAAAATTAAATTCTGAGAAAGAGAATTTGGAAGATGAAGTCTAAATCTGTGAAAATAAATTGAATGGATTGAAAGAAAACCATGAGCTATTGAAATCAAAAGTCATTTATCTGGAAAATGAAAAAGAAGAATTGATTGATCTCAATAACAATTTCAAATTTGATAATGATCAATTAAACAAACAAATTTCTAATATGGCTCATGATCATCAAATAAATGAAAAATGCAAACAACTTGTTGAAGAAAATTATCATTTAAAAAGGAAGATTGAATGCTTGTACCATGACAAACCATTGGACAATGATTGTAGCAATTTAAGTAATAAAATTTCTGATTTGGAAAAACAAATTGCTCAATTTGAAAATGAAAAGAACAAGATGAAAAATGGTTTGGATGTCATGCTAAATAAACTTCAAATTTTAGAAAAAGAAGTTGTTGCATTAAAAGCTGAAAAACAGAAGCTTGGACATGAATTGAAAAATGCTAAATACACAAGTCTTGCTTCTGTGAGAGACAAGAAAAATGAAAATAAAGCAAAACTTACATTTTTCAAAGCTGTCTCAAACAAGAATTTTGCTAATTCTAATGAAAAACTAGTGAAAGTTCTTGTTTAGAAACAGAAAGAGAAAAATGAGAATGCTACTATTAAGAAGATTCATCTACCTTCTCCATCAGTTCAAAAAGCTCTAAGGCAAGTTCCAAATTCACATCATGCCAAGAGCCACCAAAAGGTACCTCCTTCTTCTCATGGTAAGCCTCCTCACATGAAAAAGAGATTCCAGCAAATGCATACATGCCAAGGTAAGAACCAGGTAAGAAATGCTCTCATTTGCTTTAATTGTAATAAACCTGGTCATCTTGCCAAACATTGTGGAACAAAAATCAACATTTCCATAAATATGTCAAATCAGTCCAGTGCTTCACATGTCATAAATTTAGGCATACTTCTAGGGAATGTTGGCATAGAATTGATAATCTTGTGCATGCTCCCATGTTTCATGTTAATGTACATAAGAATAAAGATCATATTCATGCTAAAAATACTCAGAAATTCTATATACATGAAAAAGGAACTGTTGCACAAAAGATCTCTTCTAAATTCCATGTTAAAAATCTCCATGATAAAAATCTGAAAAATAGAAAACAAAATGTTCAGTATGTTAGTGGTGCATTCTATACCAATAACTCTAAAATTAGAAACCAAGATTCCAGTGTTTCTAGTCTTCAGCAAAATGCACCCAATATAAAATCTTTTTGGATTCAAAAATCATTGTTGCAAGTTCATGGAAGATCCTTAGGACTCAAACAAGTTTGGGTTCTGAAATGTGCTGCTTGAATGCTGGATGCAGGGATCCTTGTAGTTAATCTCAAAATGCAGGCTTCATGACTAAGGCTACAAGGAAAGTAAGTGAAGAGAATGAAAGAAAATGAATAAATACTTCTGAGAAATTCCCTGCTAAATAAAAACTGAAATCAATTGGGACTCTTGTGCAAAGATCAATTGGTATATCAAATGGTGAACTGTGGAAGGACAAGTCATACTTGTCTGGAAACTATCATTATGTGTGAGGAATTACCTCCGCCAAGTACCAATGATCTTCATTGTGTAAGAGTCATTAATTAAAAAAAAAATCCAAAAATTAGAAAACTTCATGAAAACATAGATGCATTGAGCAAGGTAAAAAGAAAATCTGGAACTGATTCTGTTCATAGTTCTATCAATGAAAGAAATGCATCTATACAAAAAACAATATCACTTTGATTAAGAAATCTTTGATGCACTCTAACATTGAGTTCATTGCAGGACCCAAGCAAGTGTGGGTGCCAAAACTAGCTTGATCAGCAAGCTGAGGAGTCTTGCAGCCATACATTGTAAATGGATTCAAGATATTGGCTGAACAAGGCAAGAAAATGATTGGAGAACACAGGTAAAATCTTTGAAAAGCAATTGAAGTCCATTCAGGTAAAACTTCTTTATCATTTCATGTTTGAATTGCCTGAATTGAAATGAATGTTTAATTTTTATCTGAAAAATGAGAAATGTGTTTCAATGCTACTCCCAACAATGAACTTTATGTCATAACAATTGGAATCATGTTTGTGTTATCATGCTTGTTTAACTGTGCCCATGATTCTGTGTGCATATCAACTGATTTGACTTTTTGGTATATCAAATGATGACATGTGGAAAAACAAGTTATACTTGTTTGGAAACTATCATTATGCGTGAGTAAAATACTCCGCCAAGTACCAAAAGTCATGTATGCTTAAAGCTAATTGTGTGCATAATCATGTGTGAATTGTTTGCTAGCTTTTTCATTCCATGCACATATTAAGGGGGAGTAAATTTGAAAAAGTGCAAAAATATTTTCATTAAATGCAATGAATTTC
Source organism: Colocasia esculenta (assembly GCA_014218235.1). Classification (NCBI taxonomy): domain Eukaryota; kingdom Viridiplantae; phylum Streptophyta; class Magnoliopsida; order Alismatales; family Araceae; genus Colocasia; species Colocasia esculenta. The sequence continues at coordinate 20,308,716 of CM024765.1, read as the reverse complement.
ATGCTAAAAATAAAGTGTAATTGACCCTTTTTGTAGTGACTATGTGGTATATCAAATGGTGAAATGTGAAAGGACAAGTTAGGCTTGTCTAGAAACTATCATCATGCGTGAGAAAAATTCTCCGCCAAGTATCAATAGTATTTTCTGCATAAAGGTCATCAAGCAAAATAAAAATCTCAAAAACTTTATTTTGAGTCTTTACAAAACTCTTCTTCTTCAATAAATTGCCTGTTGAAATATGCTTGATCATGTTCATACTCTTTCTGTGCAAATTGCTTGGAATGAACATATCTGAATTGCTTAAATGATCATTTCATATCATGCATATCTTATGGGGGAGTGAATTCGAAAGAATCTTTGAGTGAAATGCTGGAGAAATTTTCTGGAAAAATATTCTGTCATATCTGATTCATCATCAACTCCCATTCAGTTTGTTGACAAATATTCTTGCTCATAAATTCCTCACTCTCACATTGCATTAGTATTCTTGGTATATCAAATAGTGATTTGAAGAAAGGCAAGTTAAGCTTGTCTGAACACTTTCACTATGCGTGAGTATAAGTCTCCGCCAAGTATCAAGGTTCCTTTATGCAATTGTTGAGGGGGAGTTATTGTCTATTCTTCACTAATTTCTCTTGACAATTGTTGTCTATCTTGAACCCCAAAAGCATCAGAATTTTTGAGTCCTTGTGCTATTTTCTTATGAGAGAATTAAGACATTGAAACTAAACTCATTGTGCATTTAGTTTAATTTCAAAGATTCAGTATCATTTCAAGGTTAAGCAATCATAATACTGAATGTTTTTAAAATTATTTGCAAAACACTATTATAGGCACATGAGTGGCTTTAATATTTCACATGTGTATGTTTAAGCTTTATTTTTACCACATGTTAAGAATAATCTTTCCAAATTCACAGTCATGACTTCTCTGGTCAAAGCAAACATATTCCTGTAAAATATCAAAAGAAAAATGATCAATCTGGGAAGATACAAACAGAGCAATGCAAATGCTTGAACCACTGAGTAACCGGGCCATTTCACCTAACAAGTGATTTGTTTCGCGTCAAAAAGTGGAAATCAAATTTCAACTCTGTATAAAATAATGAAAGTTAAACCACTGAGTAATCAGGAGGTCTTGCATCTGATCAATGTGATCTCTTGCACTGAAAAGTGAGATTTAACTAATTTATTCTTGTACTCTTTCCCAGTTAAAAAATGAAAGAAAATCAAATTGACAAGATAGAATAGCTTAAGACCTTAGTACATTTCATGTTTACTGAGATTAGACATATTATTTTACATTGTGTTACTCTTAACATCCTTGTTAAATATTTCTGCTCATTCATATAGGTCACTTTTCTTCACATTTGCATCATTATTTTAACTACATTCAGCTCATCATAATTTGCTATTCTTTGTGTTGAGTGTGTATTAAACTTTGTTGCACAATAACAAAAAACATTATCTTTTCTCTCATTTGACAATATCACTTTGCCTCACTTATTTTGATCATTTCTGAACCTTCATTTCTGATTCTTGTTATCTTTTGGTCTCCGACCATCATTGTGTCTCTCTCTTGTCCATCTTTTTGATGTTGTCAAAAAGGGGGAGAAAGTTCCTTGAAAGGGGGAGAAAGTAAAAGTTTCTAAGGGGAGAATGTTCTTTATGGGGAGAAAGTTCAAAGGATGCATATGGTCAAGGGGAATTATTGCAGTCAACGGAGATATGTTTTGTCATCATCAAAAAGGGGGAGATTGTTGGGTTGAGTGTATTTTGGAATTTCCTAAAGTTGAACTTTAATGATAACCAATGAACATCACTCATACTTTGATTTTGATGATGACATACTGTGATCTTAATGATGACATAATGTGATATTGATGATGACATATTGTATTTTAATGATGAGATATTATGATTTTAATGATGACATGTTGTGATTCTAATGATGACATGTTGTGATTTTAATGATGACAAGATGTGATTTAATGCAAAATAACTGGAACATGTTAGATACATCACACATGAAATAACTATATTCAAAAAGCATGTTTCCAAACACATTTATCATTTATATTCATGATAATACATTTGACTAATGATTTATGTGTTTATTTCTCAGGGACAAACATTTATTGCAAGGGTAGTGTCGACACACCCCACACTGGTGTCGACACAATGCTCCAAGCCCTAAGCCAAAAGATGAAGAAATGGTCAACTAGTGTCGACACTAGCCCAGGGCAAGTTGACACTAGAGACAGATCCCAGAGAAACAAGTCAACAGACTTCCATCTCAAGTCGACACCAGATGCAGTCAGGTCGACACTAGAGAGCCTTCCCAGAAGGCCTGTTTTTTAGTTGTCTATAGCAGGTCGACACCAGTCTATCTCAGGTTGACACTAGATGGCTCTCCTAGGGAACTGTTTTGCCCAGTCTGGGACAGTGTGTCGACACACCCTATGGGCAGGTCGACACACTCGGGAAACTTTGTGACTTAAAGTTTGTCCTGGACACGTGGCACCCTAGGGAATTGATGGATTGGCATTGGATCGTGTGCCCACGTACCCCATGGGTACCTTTGGACTATTTAGGGTATAAATACCCTCCTATTGGCCATCCAACACAAGAGAGCCCATACACTTCCAGAAGAAGCCTTTTGGCGGCTAAAGGGGGTTTTCCAGATCTGTCTCCATCTCCAGAAGCTACAAGCCATCCTTTCAAGAGGAAGGACAAGGGAATCCCTGGAGAGAAGCTTGCTGTGCAAGGCAAGGGAGCAGATCCAACTGAAGAGGCGCAGGAGAAGAAGAAGTTCTGGCATTTCAGATGCCAACAAAGCAGAGCATCGCCAATTGAGGAGAATCTCCATCAAGACTTCTCAATTGAAGCGTCTGCAAGGCCTCTTCATCGAAGAACACTCTTTCTACATCCATTTCCCTCATCTCGAGTTTGTTCTTCCTTATTTCGTCTATGAGATTTGTGCATGAAGTTCTGCACAAGTTCTGTGTACGAATCTATTTTGAATCAGATCATTGCTAGAGGATCTGATCTCTTTTGTGTTTGATCTAGCTTTTGTACTGTGAGTTGTCGAGCTCTGGTTTTGTGAGTCATCGCACTCACTGTGTGGTTTGAGCCGTCATGCTCAATTTGGAGTCGTCGTACTCCGGTTGTTTGTTTAGCCGTCGTGCTCAGTTTGGAGTCGTCGTGCTCCAAGTGTTCTTGAGTCGTCGTGCTCAAGGGTGTTTGGAGTCGTCGTGCTCCTGTGTGAGTTGTACTCAAGTTTTGAGTAGTGTGGCCTCACTGTGTGAGGGGTGGACGTAGGAGTCACTGGAGGTGATTTCCGAACCACCTAAAATCCTCTGTGCAGTGGTTTGAATTGTGGTTTGCCTGTGTATCTTGCTAGATGCATGCATAGGGATTTTTTTCACACTACTAATTGATTTGCTCACTGATAGTCTACGAATGGGCGTTAAATACGTGACTAACAATATCAAATTTATCGGCCTACACTAAATATTTTAACAGTAGTTAAGTGGTGAGAACCGAGTCGAATCCACGGGGAACTAGATTTTAGAGTTGAAAACCTTGAGTTTTTATTTAGGAAAATAATGTCGTGAGAATAACTAAGTTGCGTTAAATAAATCTAAGCTAAGTAAATAAATAAAGAGAGAGATAGAGAGTGAAGGAGAGAACACAGATATAACTTAAAACTATAATCTATTAAATAATAACAAAATGATTAACACAAAGAGTGTATTCTAATCCAAAGCCATAAAAATACATTGAAATAAAGAGAATAGAGAGACGAGAGGAGAGAAGAGAGAGAAGAGAGAGAGGAGAGAGGCGAGAGAGAGGAGAGAGAAGAGAGAGAGAGAGAGAAGAGAGCGCGTGAGAGAGAAGAGAAGAGAGAAGAAGAAAAAGAGGGAGAGAGGAAGCGGGAGAGAGAGAGAGAGAAGAGAGAGAAAGAGAGGCGAGAAGAGAGAGAGCGATAGAGGAGAGAGAGAGAGAGAGAGAGAAGAAATAGAGAGAAGGTAGCGCTACTGTAGCGCTCTTGTAGCGCTCCTGTAGCTATTGCTACAGTAGCATGCAGCAACGCGGGAGCGGAGGCAGCAGCCTCGTGCCGCGAGGGGCGGCTGGGCATGCGCGGCAGGCGAAGGAGGGTGTGGACGCTGGCGGCCTCGGACGCGGGTGTGCGCAGGCGCAGGCAGACGCGCGCCGCGGGCGGCGCTGCTGCTTCTTCTGCTGTGCTAACGAGAGAGAGAATAGGAGCCCGAGAGAAAAGAAAGAGGAGAGAGAAGAAGAGGAGAGGAAGAAGAAGAGAAAAAGAAGAGGGGGAGGGGGTGCGCAGGAGAGAGAGGGAGAGAAGTGGGAAGATAATATTTGTGTGCGGAAAGAGAGGGAGAGAGAGAAAAATTGTGTGAGAATGAGAGAGGGAGGGTTTTTAAATAGATGAGAGGAGAGAGATTTTAAAATAGGGAGAGAATCTTGAGGAAAATGGAAGGAAGAAGAGAAAGAAAACAGCAGGCGGCTAGGGTTTTTGCAACAATATAAAAATGTCAGATTTGCCCCTGTTGGATTGCTTGGTCCATTGGCCTAATGCGAACTTCATTCAATGGCCCCTTAACCTGCAAATACAACATGTATTGAATTTAATCAATTATCGTCCGTGACAATAGAAATCTTTAATTAATCACTATCAATCGCTAAATGACATGATTTATTTATGATAAATGTGATATTATCACATCCCCCAACTACTCATTGCTAGTCCCTTAGCAATGCACCCAAGTGAATAATTAGGACTAACCGGAACTTCAAACATCATTTTTCATGTCAAGAAAGCAGAGATAAGATTGATCACAATAAGTATTTCCAGTTCTAGTAGCATGTGTCAAAGACAATCATGCAGTTCATGTTATTAGACAGTTCCTCAAGATACAGTTAAAATTATCATTTCCTTCATGAATGCACTTATGATCAATAAGCATTACTTAAGATTGTATGAGTTTTTGACCCATTACTTAGAGATGATATCAACTCTACACTCCTACAATAAAATCTTCGAATTACAGGTAGCTTTCACTCTGCCTTTTTATTTTTCATCCTTCTGCGTCATTTTTTTTTTTTGGATATCCGTTCACTGTTTGACGCGAACTTCAACACTTCATGAGGTGCTGAAGCCCGGTTACTAAGCTAGGGATTTCTTCTTCATTTTATCATCATTTTTTTTTCATACTTGCAGGCAGGTAGCTTTTTCCCCACGATTATTTTCAATAAGAGTGTAGAATATCAATCTTCATCATGAGTATTAGGTAAAACTCTCATCACCTCTTGAAAGACACTTATTCATCATCTAATACATGTGTGAAGGTTTCATCAAATTTCAAATGTAGTTTGAGGAAAATGCTAAGAACATAACCGCAAACTTCATCCTTTAGCGTGCCACTAGCACACGTATATACTTAGAGTAAAAATCATTCTAGACTGAGGTTTTTTTTTTTCCATGAGAAATGATATGTGAAGTTAATGAGCACAGAATAATGCATGGGATGTTTCAGCAGGATTTAAAGATTTGAAAGACTTGCCCTCCCCCAACTTGAATGACATTGTCCTCAATGGCATAAAAGTAATGAACATAGAATACAGTCAAAGTAAGGTAAGAAAGGAGAGATGCAACCTGATGATCACATGAGAGTGGTGGCAAACTGGCTTCATTAAAGGTGATGTGTTGCCCACTAGCCTTCCAATACCTAGAACAAAATAGAAATTAAAAATAAGTTAAATTTCCTAAAAAATATTGGGTTGCCTCCCAATAAGCGCTAAGTTTAATGTCTTCAGCCAGACACATGGGGATAACAGGGTCACGTAACCCCCCAATCAATTGACGCCAAATTTTTTCTTTGTAAGGCATCACCAGCCATGGTGGTCAAGTGTTCCAAATGTACTTAGTAGATCAATAAAGGATAAAGAAATTGAGGCACTCAAGATCATATCTTCAATTAAGAAATTTTCATTTGCACACTTAAGATCTTTATATGTGTTGAGCACTTCAATTTGGACTTTATTATTTTCACCATTTCCACCCCAACTTCCTTTTTTAGATCCTCTTTCATGATGTGGTCAGATTGAGTTGAATGCTCAGAGGATTGCTTGAACTCCATAGGCTGACTTGTGTCAAAGATAGTAGCATGATCTGGAATGAAATGACTTTCAGCATAAGAATGCTTAAAAGGTTCAAGTGTAGTTGACCAATCAGCTAGTGGTAGCATGTCCATGAACATGTTGGATTTGCCAAGGTCAGGAAGAGGTAGGAATTCTATGTTTTTCTCAACATCAAGAGAGACCCAGTCAATGTGGACTTTAGGCAGAATTGCTAATTCATCTCTTACCCAATAAGAATGATTGATGATTACACCCAGCTCTTTCTCTACACTCACTTTTTCTTTGTCACCCACTGAAACAATGTCACATCAAACTTGGGCCCAACATCTAGATGACATTCTTTTTCGTCTCCCCCCAACTTGAGTTCAGCTAACTCACTAGAGCTTTCCTCAAGTATGACATTATGGATGAAGTCTTCTTGATGATCAGTTTCAAGTTGGGCCAAGAGTAAGGATTGATTTTTAGTGGCACCCATCTCCTCTTGATTTGACTCATTATATTATCTCTTATTTTCCAAGTGGGCATGTCCACAATCATATTGGACTGAGAAGTTTCGAATGGAATTTGAGAATCAAGTTGTTGGTCACAATCAAGATAATGATGTTCATGATTGTCAATGGGTTGACATGGTGATTGGCCATCTTTCCTCCTTTTGATTTCTATTAGTTGAGCAATCAGGAGGTCAGTTTTGACAAAGGATTGCTCTAATTCTTGTTGTTTACGGGCGAATGTTTGCTCAAAGACTTGTTGGTTATCATGGAATTTTTGCATAAATTGCCCAAATTGATCATCAAATAGGCCTGGTTGCGGGGGAGAAGTAGAAGTGGACTGTGGATATACATGTCCCTCATGATGGCTTTTGTCATGAATATCAATTTGGCATTGGGCCCAATGTTGAAAGTTGTGGATAGGTGGGCTTTGGGCTTGGGCTAGAATAGGTTGATCTCTAAGTGTTAAATGTGGCATTACTTCTCCAAGTGGTTGGAAGGGTGTGCCTTCAGGAGCATTTGTTAGGCACACAGGTAGATCAATGCCAAAATTTTTTTGATCGAACCATGATATGATTTCGGCACCTAGAAAGGGTCCTTGGATTTCCCCTTGAGGATCTTGATAGAGCAAACTCAATTTTTCAGGGGGGACACCTTGGTCAACTTTTGAGTAAGGAGTGGGTGTGGATAACACTTGAAAGGTTTGGGTCTGTTCTTGGGTTGAGGGAGGTGATGAGATATAAAGTGGGTCAACATATTTCCTCCACCCTGAATCATACATGTGATCTTTAATTGGGTGACCATGAATCAGATGGGCTTGAGTCCATTTGAAGCCATTGGACTGGTAAGTAGAGGTTGATGGATAAAGTGTGTGAGGTTGAGAGTGCATACCATAGTGGGCTGATCCAATTTGTCCAATTGAAGTGTCAATTTCATAACCATGATTGTCACCCACATAAATCTCTTTTTTTGTTTTTATTTTTGTTTTTATTTTTTTTTTTGTTTGAAATCTGATTTTTTTATATTTTCAAATAAGTTAGCAAACAATTAATCCTATGACACCTATGGTTCCCTAGGACATAAACATTTGATTTCTCACTAATCAACTGAGGCCTAACTCAAATCCACTCTCAAGCTCGTTAACTGGCCAGGTAAGAGGTGGGAAAGTGGGAGGTTCCCCCTGCTCTCACAGGGACCTAATTAAGTAACCACTTGTCCACTTAGGTGTTTGCCAATAAACCTCTAGCCTTAGACACCAGTCTCCAAACTTGATAGTGGGCCCAAGTGGGCCTAAGTCTCAAAGTGAACCCTAGGTCAAGTTTCTACTTTCTTTTATTGGGCTTGGGAATGCAAAAGATGCAGGAAGTTGTAGTTTATGGGCTAGGAAGGGTGATCAAATCCCCACCTTATCTTGTTAAGGAAATTGCCCTTAAAGTATTTTAGAAATGATGTTCACACCACAAAATCAAGCAAGAGATTCTATGCAAGCATGGCAATGCATGATCATGCTTTTTTTAAAAGAAATGGAGATTCTCACCTTGCCTCCCGCAATCTTCGACAAGAAAGGAAACTTTCAAACAAAAGAAACTACCTAAACATGAAAATCTAAATGATGCATGTCCTAAAGATGGAAGGTTTCTATTCTTGACATGACATCTTTTATTGGATTCAAGTGATTGATTTTTTTTTTTATGAATTATCTAAACATGGCAACTAGAAAAAAAAAACTCAATCAAGAGGGTTTTAAGGGTACTTACCTCCAACGCAATCCATCGTTCTTTTGGAAATGAAAACAAATGGAAAGAGTGAGAGAAGGAACTCACCTCACTTACCCTTTTTTTTCATGCAATTTTTGGATTTTTTCACTTTTATATTATACCTACAAAAAGAAAGAAAATGTTAGCCTGAATATATACAAAAACACCAAAATTATCAAAACTAAAAATCTAATTCCCCGGAAACGGCGCCAAATTGATAGTCTACGAATGCGTCGTTAAATACGTGACTAACAATATCAATTTATCGGCCTACACTAAATATTTTAACAGTAGTTAAGTGGTGAGAACCGAGTCGAATCCACGGGGAACTAGATTTTAGAGTTGAAAACCTTGAGTTTTTATTTAGGAAAATAATGTCGTGAGAATAAACTAAGTTGCGTTAAATAAATCTAAGCTAAGTAAATAAATAGAGAGAGATAGAGAGTGAAGGAGAGAACACAAGATATAACTTAAAACTATAATCTATTAAATAATACAAAATGATTAACACAAAGAGTGTATTCTAATCCAAAGCCATAAGAAATACATTGAAATAAAGAGAATAAGAGAGACGAAGAGAGAAGAGAGAGAAAGAGAGGAGGAGGAGGCGAGAGAGAGGAGAGAGAAGAGAAGAGAGAGGAGAGAGAGCGCGTGAGAGAGAAGAGAAGAAGAGAAGAGAGAAAAGAGGGAGAGAGGAAGCGGGAGAGAGGAAGAGAAGAGAGAGAAGAGAGAGGCGAGAAGAGAGAGAGCGATAGAGGAGAGAGAGAGAGAGAGAAGAAATAGAGAGAAGGTAGCGCTACTGTAGCGCTCTTGTAGCGCTCCTGTAGCTATTGCTACAGTAGCATGCAGCAACGCGGGAGCGGAGGCAGCAGCCTCGTGCGCGCGAGGGGCGGCTGGGCATGCGCGGCAGGCGAAGGAGGGGTGGACGCTGGCGGCCTCGGACGCGGGTGTGCGCAGGCGCAGGCAGACGCGCGCGCGGGCGGCGCTGGCTTGCTTCTGCTGTGCTAACGAGAGAGAGAATAGGAGCCCGAAAAAAGAAAGAGGAGAGAGAAGAAGAGAGGAGGAAGAAAGAGAAATAAGAAGAGGGGGAAGGGGGTGCGCAGGAGAGAGAGGAGAGAAGTGGGAAGAGAATATTTGTGTGCGGAAAGAGAGGGAGAGAGAGAAAAATTGTGTGAGAATGAGAGAGGGAGGGTTTTAAATAGATGAGAGGAGAGAGATTTTAAAATAGGGAGAGAATCTTGAGGAAAATGGAAGGAAGAGAGAAAGAGAAAGCAAAGCGGCTAGGGTTTTTGCAACAATATAAAAATGTCAGATTTGCCCCTGTTGGATTGCTTGGTCCATTGGCCTAATGCGAACTTCATTCAATGGCCCATTAACCTGCAAATACAACATGTAATTGAATTTAATCAATTATCGTCCGTGACAATAGAAATCTTATGAATTAATCACATATCAATCGCTAAAATGACATGATTTATTTATGATAAATGTGATATTATCACATCCCCCAACTTACTCATTGCTAGTCCCTTAGCAATGCACCCAAGTGAATAATTAGGACTAACCGAACTTCAAACATCATTTTTCATGTCAAGAAAGCAGAGATAAGATTGATCAACAATAAGTATTTCCAGTTCTAGTAGCATGTGTCAAAGACAATCATGCAGTTCATGTTATTAGACAGTTCCTCAAGATACAGTTAAAATTATCATTTCCTTCATGAATGCACTTATGATCAATAAGCATTACTTAAGATAATGTATGAGTTTTTGACCCATTACTTAGAGATGATATCAACTCTACACTCCTACAATAAAATCTCGAATTACAGGTAGCTTTCACTCTGCCTTTTTATTTTTCATCCTTCTGCGTCATTTTTTTTTTTTGGATATCCGTTCACTGTTTGACGCGAACTTCAACACTTCATGAGGTGCTGAAGCCCGGTTACTAAGCTAGGGATTTCCTTCTTCATTTTATCATCATTTTTTTTTTCATAACTTGCAGGCAGGTAGCTTTTTCCCCACGATTAATTTTCAATAGAGTGTAGAATATCAATCTTCATCATGAGTATTAGGTAAAACTCTCATCACCCTCTTGAAAGACACTTATTCATCATCTAATACATGTGTGAAGTTTCATCAAATTTCAAATGTAGTTTGAGGAAAATGCTAAGAACATAACCGCAAACTTCATCCTTTAGCGTGCCACTAGCACACGTATATACTTAGAGTAAAAATCATTCTAGACTGAGGTTTTTTTTTTTCCATGAGAAATGATATGTGAAGTTAATGAGCACAGAATAATGCATGGGATGTTTCAGCAGGATTTAAAGATTTGAAAGACTTGCCCTCCCCCAACTTGAATGACATTGTCCTCAATGGCATAAAAGTAATGAACATAGAATACAGTCAAAGTAAGGTAAGAAAGGAGAGATGCAACCTGATGATCACATGAGAGTGGTGGCAAACTGGCTTCATTAAAGGTGATGTGTTGCCCACTAGCCTTCCAAATACTAGAACAAAATAGAATTAAAATAAGTTAAATTTCCTAAAAAATTGGGTTGCCTCCCAATAAGCGCTAAGTTTAATGTCTTCAGCCAGAACATGGGGATAACAGGGTCACGTAACACCCCCAATCAATTGACGCCAAATTTTTTCTTTGTAAGGCATCACCAGCCATGGTGGGTCAAGTGTTCCAAATGTACTTGTAGATCAATAAAGGATAAAGAAATTGAGGCACTCAAGATCATATCTTCAATTAAGAAATTTTCATTTGCACACTTAAGATCTTTATATGTGTTGAGCACTTCAATTTGGACTTTATTATTTTCACCATTTCCACCCACAACTTCCTTTTTTAGATCCTCTTTCATGATGTGGTCAGATTGAGTTGAATGCTCAGAGGATTGCTTGAACTCCATAGGCTGACTTGTGTCAAAGATAGTAGCATGATCTGGAATGAAATGACTTTCAGCATAAGAATGCTTAAAAGGTTCAAGTGTAGTTGACCAATCAGCTAGTGGTAGCATGTCCATGAACATGTTGGATTTGCCAAGGTCAGGAAGAGGTAGGAATTCTATGTTTTTTCTCAACATCAGAGAGACCCAGTCAATGTGGACTTTAGGCAGAATTGCTAATTCATCTCTTACCCAATAAGAATGATTGATGATTACACCCAGCTCTTTCTCTACACTCACTTTTTCTTTGTCACCCACTTGAAACAATGTCACATCAAACTTGGGCCCAACATCTAGATGACATTCTTTTTCGTCTCCCCCCAACTTGAGTTCAGCTAACTCACTAGAGCTTTCCTCAAGTATGACATATGGATGAAGTCTTCTTGATGATCAGTTTCAAGTTGGGCCAAGAGTAAGGATTGATTTTTAGTGGCACCCATCTCCTCTTGATTTGACTCATTATATTATCTCTTATTTTCCAAGTGGGCATGTCCACAATCATATTGGACTGAGAAGTTTCGAATGGAATTTGAGAATCAAGTTGTTGGTCACAATCAAGATAATGATGTTCATGATTGTCAATGGGTTGACATGGTGATTGGCCATCTTTCCCCTCCTTTTGATTTCTATTAGTTGAGCAATCAGGAGGTCAGTTTTGACAAAGGATTGCTCTAATTCTTGTTGTTTACGGCGAATGTTTGCTCAAAGACTTGTTGGTTATCATGGAATTTTTGCATAAATTGCCCAAATTGATCATCAAATAGGCCTGGTTGCGGGGAGAAGTAGAAGTGGACTGTGGATATACATGTCCCTCATGATGGCTTTTGTCATGAATATCAATTTGGCATTGGGCCCAATGTTGAAAGTTGTGGATAGGTGGGCTTTGGGCTTGGGCTAGAATAGGTTGATCTCTAAGTGTTAAATGTGGCATTACTTCTCCAAGTGGTTGAAGGGTGTGCCTTCAGGAGCATTTGTTAGGCACACAGGTTAGATCAATGCCAAAATTTTTTGATCGAACCATGATATGATTTCGGCACCTAGAAAGGGTCCTTGGATTTCCCCTTGAGGATCTTGATAGAGCAAACTCAATTTTTCAGGGGGGACACCTTGGTCAACTTTTGAGTAAGGAGTGGGTGTGGATAACACTTGAAAGGTTTGGGTCTGTTCTTGGGTTGAGGGAGGTGATGAGATATAAAGTGGGTCAACATATTTCCTCCACCCTGAATCATACATGTGATCTTTAATTGGGTGACCATGAATCAGATGGGCTTGAGTCCATTTGAAGCCATTGGACTGGTAAGTAGAGGTTGATGGATAAAGTGTGTGAGGTTGAGAGTGCATACCATAGTGGGCTGATCCAATTTGTCCAATTGAAGTGTCAATTTCATAACCATGATTGTCAACCCACATAAATCTCTTTTTTTGTTTTTATTTTTGTTTTTTAATTTTTTTTTGTTTTGAAATATCTGATTTTTTTATATTTTCAAATAAGTTAGCAAACAATTAATCCTATGACACCTATGGTTCCCTAGGACATAAACATTTGATTTCTCACTAATCAACTGAGGCCTAACTCAAATCCACTCTCAAGCTCGTTAACTGGCCAGGTAAGAGGTGGGAAAGTGGGAGGTTCCCCCTGCTCTCACAGGGACCTAATTAAGTAACCACTTGTCCACTTAGGTGTTTGCCAATAAACCTCTAGCCTTAGACACCAGTCTCCAAACTTGATAGTGGGCCCAAGTGGGCCTAAGTCTCAAAGTGAACCCTAGGTCAAGTTTCTACTTTCTTTTATTGGGCTTGGGAATGCAAAATGCAGGAAGTTGTAGTTTATGGGCTAAGGAAGGGTGATCAAATCCCCACCTTATCTTGTTAAGGAAATTGCCCTTAAAGTATTTTAGAAATGATGTTCACCCACAAAATCAAGCAAGAGATTCTATGCAAGCATGGCAATGCATGATCATGCTTTTTTTAAAAGAAATGGAGATTCTCACCTTGCCTCCCGCAATCTTCGACAAGAAAGGAAACTTTCAAACAAAAGAAACTACCTAAACATGAAAATCTAAATGATGCATGTCCTAAAGATGGAAGGTTTCTATTCTTGACATGACATCTTTTATTGGATTCAAGTGATTGATTTTTTTTTTTAATGAATTATCTAAACATGGCAACTAGAAAAAAAAAAAAACTCAATCAAGAGGGTTTTAAGGGTACTTACCTCCAACGCAATCCATCGTTCTTTTGGAAATGAAAACAAATGGAAAGAGTGAGAGAAGGAAACTCACCTCACTTACCCTTTTTTTTCATGCAATTTTTGGATTTTTTCACTTTTTATTTGAACCTACAAAAAGAAAGAAAATGTTAGCCTGAATATATACAAAAACACCAAAATTATCAAAACTAAAAATCTAATTCCCCGGAACGGCGCCAAAAATTGATAGTCTACGAATGCGTCGTTAAATACGTGACTAACAATATCAAATTTATCGGCCTACACTAAATATTTTAACAGTAGTTAAGTGGTGAGAACCGAGTCGAATCCACGGGGAACTAGATTTTAGAGTTGAAAACCTTGAGTTTTATTAGGAAAATAATGTCGTGAGAATAAACTAAGTTGCGTTAAATAAATCTAAGCTAAGTAAATAAATAAAGAGAGAGATAGAGAGTGAAGGAGAGAACACAAGATATAACTTAAAACTATAATCTATTAAATAATAACAAAATGATTAACACAAAGAGTGTATTCTAATCCAAAGCCATTAAGAAATACATTGAAATAAAGAGAATAAGAGAGACGAGAGGAGAGAAGAGAGAGAAGAGAGATGAGAGAGGCGGAGAGAGGAGGAGAGAGAGAAAGGGAGGAGAGGAGAGAGAGCGCGTGAGAGAGAAGAGAAGAGAGAAGAGAGAAAAGAGGGAGAGAGGAAGCGGGAGAGAGAGAGAGAAAAGAGAAGAGAGAGAGCGAGAAGAGAGAGGCGATAGAGGAAGAGAGAGAGAGAGAGAGAGAGAAGAATAGAGAGAAGGTAGCGCTACTGTAGCGCTCTTGTAGCGCTCCTGTAGCTATTGCTACAGTAGCATGCAGCAACGCGGGAGCGGAGGCAGCAGCCTCGTGCGCGCGAGGGGCGGCTGGGCATGCGCGGCAGGCGAAGGAGGGTGTGGACGCTGGCGGCCTCGGACGCGGGTGTGCGCAGGCGCAGGCAGACGCGCGCGCGGGCGGCGCTGGCTTGCTTCTGCTGTGCTAACGAGAGAGAGAATGGAGCCATAGGAGCCCGGAAAAAGAAAGAGGAGAGAGAAGAAGAGGAGGAAGAAGAAGAGAAATAAGAAGAGGGGGAAGGGGGTGCGCAGGATAGAGAGAGGGAGAGAAGTGGGAAGAGAATATTTGTGTGCGGAAAGAGAGGGAGAGAGAGAAAAATTGTGTGAGAATGAAGAGGGAGGGTTTTTTAAATAGATGAGAGGAGAGAGATTTTAAAATAGGGAGAGAATCTTGAGGAAAATGGAAGGAAGAGAGAGAAAGAAAACAGCAGGCGGCTAGGGTTTTTGCAACAATATAAAAATGTCAGATTTGCCCCTGTTGGATTGCTTGGTCCATTGCCTAATGCGAACTTCATTCAATGGCCCATTAACCTGCAAATACAACATGTAATTGAATTTAATCAATTATCGTCCGTGACAATAGAAATCTTATGAATTAATCACATATCAATCGCTAAAATGACATGATTTATTTATGATAAATGTGATATTATCACTCACACACACTAATCACACTTCAGATCAACAAATTGTTTGGGTGAATGATCTCTGATTCGAAGTAATTTTTAATTGGTTAAGCTTCCGCGCTAATTGGTGTTAGATCTATTCAACCCCCCCTTCTAGATCTGATCCATCCACCCATCCGTTCCTAACACTTCTTCTTCCTTCTTCCTCCCCTGAGCTCCCTTGCTTCTTTCGGGGTGTTCGTGGTGCTCGTGGCGAGGAGGTGATGTCTCCTTGGTGTAGGCGACATCTGTGTGGTGTTTGGAGTGAGGAGGAGGTGGCCATTCCGACGTAAAGGCCCCAACGGGTCAGCTCTACTCATTGAGGTAGGGACCCCGCTTTCCCTCTCATTCTAGCATGCTCCCCTTCCTCTTGAGGTTCTCGTTTTCCCGTTGTGTTTGGGGTTGTAGGGCGTGAGATCCATGCTCCGTGGTTGTGAGGTTCTTCGAGCATAGGAACTTCTTGTTTAAATGCATGATTCATGGGGGTTGAGGGTGGTTTGGCTTATTTACATACTTTCATAAGAGTCTCCATGCTCCCCTCTTTCGAATGGTACTATTTTTTGTAGTTTTTGGGGTGATCCCTAAGAGGACTGTACTGAGACCCCCCATTGTCTGAGATCACGACCGGCCTAAGGGTCATGCTGATGTCGCAATGCATGCGCCGATCGTGATAGCTTTGGCTGTCGTGGCAGGCAGGGGCGCCGCAACATCATCACGACGACCAGGGGCGTCGCAACATTGTCGGGCCGGCCTTGGTGTCACGACAACCAGAGGCGTCGCTATAGTATCAGATTCAGGTAAGCAATGTGATGTCTGTTTTTCATAGAGTCTTCGTTGTTCTCGGTTCTTTCTGTACTCGTGGCACCAGTGCTAGTTTCTAGTACGGTCCTACACTAGTTGTTCGCCTAGTGCTCGGCACTTGAGGGCTTGTTCCGTGAGAGAGTTTGTTACCATTTGCCTGGGATTTCCATCCCTGTGCACCTTAGAGGGAGTGTTCAGGACGACGGGCGTGCTCGAGTCGTGGACTCTGGAGCGGAGGGGAAAATGGTGGTTTGGACAGCAACGTCGAGTCGTTTGCAGAGCTCTCGTAGTTGGTCTGGGACACCGAGGTCGTTCCGAGTTCTTCCGGTGCAGGCCAACTAGTCCTATTTCTCACTGCCTCTCTCTTTGTGACCCCAGAACCACCTAGAGTGGTCAGGTGTAGGACCGTAGTCGGACAAACTATGGTGGTTACTGTTGTGGTTACTTGTGTTCCTGCCCCCACCCTGATGAGACGTGGAGATTTGGACTTGGGTCGAGGGTAAGACGTCAGTGGATGCTCCTGACCGGTTGTCTAGTGATAGTGGTTTCCATAGCTAGTGTTGTTTGTCCAGACGGGGTTCCCCCTGTCTGTGGTACAACCATGTGGTAGTCACAACGTGTAGGTCGTACAGAGTTTCTGACTGCGGTGTCTTTTCTGTACCGTTGTTAGTAGTAGCTTTGCTTTTGCACTTTTCTGTGTAGATAGAATATATATAATTGTTGTCATTTCCTTTGATTATATATTCTTCCCTGCCTGTTAGAGTCAGTAGGAGATTGGTAGTCCCTACTGAGCTTTTATTGTGAAGCTCATCCCTCCTTTTTACATGTGAGACTTCTCAGCAGCGGCCGAGTGCGCATCGGGCGGAGGAGACGGGGTGGTAGTCGACATCCCTATAGCTAGAAATGGTTTCCCCCTTCAGTTGTACTTCACCCTCGGGGTATGCCCCTAAGGGCTATGTTCTTCCCTCTTTACTTGTACTTGTTGTGTGTGTTGGGACTGTACCTAGAGCTATACGTAGCTTCCGCGTGTGCTCCTAGCTTGGTAGTTGACATTTACCTCCTTTACTTATCTTGTTGGACTTTTCTATAGCGCTTCTGGGTCTTCGGATCTGTGGGCGGCGACCGCAAAAATTGGGTCCTCGTCTTGGCCGAGGGTCGGGTTCTCGGGGTTGTTACAGTTGGTATCAGAGTGAGAGTCAATCAGGATTTGTAGTGGATTTAAACTGCAACTAGAAAGTCCCAACAGTAGTACAAGTACACTACTAGCCGCCCGAGTTAGTGTCATTAACCTTGTTGGTTGTGTGCCGTGTAGGATCTGGCTTCGCGCAGGCGTGGGCAGACCAGAGAGTTGATAGAGCGGCAGGGTGACTCAGACATGCCCGTGCCAGGTCAGGTTCAAGAGGATGTGTCGGTAGAGGAGTCTGTAGCACAACCCCATAAGACATCGATAGTAGCAGCACAGGGTGGGCAGCAGTAGCAGCAGTGGCAGCAGCCCCCACCACCACAGCACGAGGATTGATTCCCCATGGCCGAGTAATTTTTTAAGGTCATGCTTCAGGGGACATGGCAGCCAGGGTAGACGACAGCGGGAGGTCACCCGCCAGTACCTCCCCCAGCAGTACCAGAGCAGCAGGTAGATCCACAAGTATTACAACCAGTAGTTCAGTAGGAGTCGGGTACTGGGAGTACTTGGGTCAGTAGGAGGAGGACGACTATGACTAAGGATAGGACCACCCTCTTGGAGAGGTTCTTGCATCTCCGACCACCAACGTTCTTCGGCGACTATGACCCAGACAAAGATGAGAGTTGGATGCACGAGTTGGAGCGTACGTTCGAGACCATGGAGTGTGCCGAGGAGGATCAGGTGAGATTGGCAGTATATCAGCTCAAGGGACTAGCCCATGAGTTGTGGAGAGTTCAGAGGAGACACACTTCCTAGGGCAGCGATTGGATCAGGTTTCTTGGTAGCGGTTCTTGGAGGTCTTCCACGGAGAGTACTTTCCTAACTATGCTCGACGTGAGAGATGAGATCAGTTTCATGAGTTGGCTCAGGGTGACATGACAGTTGCTCAGTATCATCAGAGGTTCGTCAAGTTGTTGAGGCATGTTCCGCATGTTGCCAGTAATGAGCAGGTTGTGTAGAGAGGTTTATTACGGGACTGAGGCCAGATTTGCGGTGGGGCATGACCGCTCACATGTGTGCCACCTTGGGAGTGGCGGTGCCTAAGGCCACTGCCATAGAGAGAGAGATCTGGCAGCCCCAGCAGCAGCAGCAGGGAGGAGCTTCCTCTCAGGCCACCCCGTACGAGCGTCTCACTGGTAGTTGTGGTAGTGCAACTTCTTCCTCTTCTTCGGGCTCGAGCAGTTCTAGTCTGCGCACGAGGTTCAAGCAGAAGACCACTCACGGGGGTGGACAGAGCTGGCAACAGATATGACAGTCGAGGTTGAGGTCCAGGGACACCAGTTTCCAGCCAGGTGTACGTGTTGCAGCTTTGCGACTTCGACGTCATCCTTGGCATAGACTGGTTGGAGGCTCACTCAGCTGTGGTGGATTGTCAGCAAAAGACTGTGCTGTTTGATATACTCGGAACCCCCGTTCTTTGCTTTCGAGGTATCTGGTCTACCCGTTGACCTTTTATTTCTTTATGTAAAGCACGTCGTTTGATCCGCGATGGTTGTGTAGCCTATCTTGCTTTTGTTTATTCTTTGGAACCTAGCAGGTCATCGATTTTTTATGTATCTGTTGTTTGTGAGTTTTCTGATATATTTTCAGAAGATCTACCTGGGTTACCGCCTAAGCGGGAGGTAGAGTTCTCCATTGAGCTTTTGCCTGGTACGATGCCTTTGTCTAAGGCACTATACTGGATGGCTCCGGCCGAGTTACACGAGTTGAAGTGCCAGTTGCAGGAGTTGCTTGAGCTGGTTTTATCCATCCGAGCCATTCGCCGTAGGGAGTGCCAGTGTTGTTCATGAAGAAGAAGGATGGTAGCTTGGGGTTGTGCATCAATTACAGGTAGTTGAACCAAGTCACAGATAAGAACAAGTATCCGTTGCCTAGGATCGATGATTTGTTTGATCAGTTGCAGTTAGCCAAGGTGTTTTCGAAGATTGACTTGAGATTGGGTTAATACAGCCGAGGATCAAAGAGTCAGATATTGGCATGACAGCTTTCCGCTTGAGGAACGGTCACTTTGAGTTCGTCGTGATGCCATTTGAGCTCACGAAAGCACCAACAGCTTTCAAGGATCTGATGCACAGAGTGTTTAGTGAGTACTTGGATAGGTTTGTGGTCATCTTTGTAGATGACATTTTAGTCTACGCGGCTTATGAGGAGGAGCACGAGGAGCATCTGAGGATCATGTTGGAGAGGTTATGGAGTCACCAACTTTATGCCAAGTTCGACAAGTGTAAATTCTGGCTGAGGGAGGTGCACTTTCTCGGATACGTGATCTCAGGTTCTGGTGTGGCAGTGGACCCTGCCAAGGTTGAGGCAGTGTTGTCTTGGGAGCAGCCCACTTCAGTGTCAGAGGTTCACAGTTTTTTGGGCTTGGCAGGTTATTACAGGAGGTTTATCCATGATTTTTCCTGGATCGCAGAGCCGTTGACCCGTCTGACTAGACTTGAGACCAGATTTGTTTGGATAGAGGGCTGCAAGCAGAGTTTTCAGGAGCTGAAGACGAGGTTGACTTCAGCGCCAGTGTTAGTCTTGCCATCAGCCAACAAAGGTTTTATGGTCTACACCGACACTTTGAGATCAGGTTTGGGTGTTGTGCTGATGCAGCATGGTAGGGTTGTCGCCTATGCTTCTCGACAGTTGAAGAAGCATGAGGAGAACTACCCTACGCACGACTTAGAGTTGGCAGCAGTGGTGTTGGCTCTAAACTTCTGGAGGCACTATTTGTACA
Organism: Colocasia esculenta; assembly: GCA_014218235.1. Lineage (NCBI taxonomy): Eukaryota > Viridiplantae > Streptophyta > Magnoliopsida > Alismatales > Araceae > Colocasia > Colocasia esculenta. The sequence goes on along the minus strand of CM024765.1, from coordinate 20,288,896 downwards.
GTGAGGTGTTTGAGATCTTTACAGATCATCAAAGTTTGCAGTACATCTTCACTCAGAAGGATTTGAACTTGAGGCAGCGCAGATGGATAGAGTACTTGAAGGACTACAACCTTACCCTCTCCTATCACCCGGGAAGGGCTAACGTCATAGCGGATGCTTTGAGCAGATGATTTCACTTCAGTTCGTTGTTAGTCAGAGAGTGGAGGTTATTCAAGGACCTATCTCAGGGAGTTTTTTGCCCTTCGAGGTACAGAGATCATGCAGTGATGACCAGTTTGTCAGTTCTCCCGTCAGTGTACCGTCAGTTGCTGGAGGCACAGCAGGCAGATATAGAGTTAGTAGATGTTTTGCATATGCCAAATGTTGAGCTAGACGAGGACAGTGAGGTCAGGTACAGAGGCAGATTGTACGTTCCTTGTGATGCGCGGCAGGCGCTATTGTTAGAGGCACATCGGTCGAGGTATGCTGTTCATCCTGGTTCTACCAAGGTGTATCATAACCTGAAGAAGTTATTCTGGTGGCCAGGGATGAAGATAGCAGAGTTTATCGCTCGTTGCCTTACCTATCAGTAGGTGAAGGCGGAGCATCGATATCCTGGTGGTGAGCTGCAGTCATTACCCGTTCTCGAGTGGAAGTGAGATGACATCACCATGGATTTTGTGGTTGGATTACCCCGTTCTCCACAGCGGCATGATGGTATTTGAGTGATCGTGGAGAGATCGACCAAATCAGCGCACTTCCTTCCAGTCAGGATGTCTTGGTCAGTGGACAGGCTTTCCAGATTGTACATGGACTGAGTTGTTCCATTGCATGGAACCCCAGTTTCCCTTGTTTTCGACAGAGATCCGAGGTTCACTTCAGGGTTTTGGCACAGTTTGCAGAGAACTCTTGGTACAGAGTTGAGACTGAGTTCAGCATATCACCCGCAGTCAGATGGTCAGTCATAGAGGACTATTCAGACTTTAGAGGACATGTTGAGAGCATGTTATTTGGACTGGGGTGGCATGTGGGAGTTGCACCTTTCGATGATAGAGTTTACGTATAACAACAGCTATCACGCTAGTATTGGAATGGCACCATACGAGGCTTTGTATGGTCGGTCGTGCAAGACACTACTTCACTGGTTCGAGGTCGGTGAGAGGTAGCTCTTGGAACCAGAGATGGTATAGCAGTGTGCAGATACAGTCAGTTTAGTCAGGTAGAAGAGTTATGCGGATGTTTGCAGGAGACCGTTAGAGTTTGAGGTAGGAGACCTTGTGTTCTTACGGGTCTCGCCGACAAGGGTGTATGAGGTTTGCTAGGAGGTGAAAGCATAGTCCAAGGTATATTGGGCCTTTCCCATATTGGAGAGGATCGGCGAGGTCACGTACAGGTTAAGTCTTCCAGTAGAGTTAGCAGCAGTGCATAGTTGTTTCCACGTTTCGCAGCTGAGGAGGTACGTAGCAGATTCGTCACACGTGTTAGATTACTCACAGCTTGAGGTAGCACCGGATTTTCAGTACTAGAGCACCAGTCAAGATGTGGACCACAGAGTGCAGCAGTTGCGTAGGAGGCAGATTCCGCTAGTCAAGGTTGTTTGGGAGAACTGCGTTGGTGGCGAGGCCACATGGGAGAGTGAGGATGAGATGAGAGAGCAGTTCCCTTACTTGTTTGAGTGATCGGTATGTTGTTTTTCTCCATACTGCTTTCCTTTTTGAAACTGAGTTTCTTTTAATTTCGAGGATGAAATTCTTTAAGGGGGGTAGAATGTAAGACCCGGCCCTCTTGGGCCCTTGGCCCCGTCCTCATGGTCACGGCGGACACGCTAGGCACGACACTGTCGTGCCAGAGGAGCCGGTCATGACATGCTTTTGGTCGAGGCATACTTGGCCGTCACGTTCATGTGGCGACAGGGATGGGCGTCGCATCCCTTTCGCGGCGTCTAGAGGTGACGCGACTTCGTTTTGACCGTTCTGACCACTGTCCTTTCTGTCATAACGGCCTTGTCGGGTGTCAGGCACGTACGACGTTGACGCCACTTGGCAGGCCATCACGTTATGGCTTTCCCGATCTTCGAGGTTTGACAACTTTTGGTGTCGCGTCGAGGCAGGCGGTCGCGAAATGGTCGTGACCTGTAGGGTGGTCTTGACATGGTTGCTATCACGCCGACCCGACCCGTTGGTTCAAAATCGAGGCAGGTGACCCATTTCCCCCTCTCTCCTTCCTTTCTTCCCTTATTCTTCTTCTTCTTCTTCCTTCTTCGTCCCCCAAGCACCCTTGCTTCTTCCGACGTGTTCGTGGTGCTCGTGGTGAGGAGGTGACGTCTCCTTGGTGTGGGCGACATCCGTGTGGTGCTTGGAGCGAGGAGGAGGTGGTCATTCCTATGTGAAGGCCCCAACGGGTCGGCTCTACTCATTAAGGTAGGGACCCATCTTTCCCTCTCGTTCTAGCATGCTCCCCTTCCCCTTGAGGTTCTCATTTTCCCGTTGTGTTTGGGGTTGTAGGGTGTGAGATCCATGCTCCGTGGTTGTGAAGTTCTTCGAGCATAAGAACTTTTTGTTTAAATGCATGATTCGTGGGGGTTGAGGATGGTTTGGCTTATTTATATGATTTCATAAGAGTCAAAAAACTCCCCTCCCCTGAATGGCACCGTTTTTGGGGCGATCCCTGGGAGGACTGTACTAGGACCCCCCACTGTCTGAGATCGCGACCGGCCTGAGGGTCGCAATGATGTTGCAACGCATGCACCGACTACGATAGCTTCGGATGTCGGGCCGGCAGGGGCGTCGCGACATTGTCACGGCCGGCCTTGGTGTCGCGACAGTATCAGATTCAGGTAAGTTATGCGAAGTCCATTTTTCGTAGAGTCTTCGCTATTCTCGGTTCTTTTTGTACCCATGGCACCAGTGCTAGTTCCTAGTACGGTCCTACACTAGTCGTTCGCCCGGTGCTTGGAACCTGAGGGTTTGTCTTGTGAGATAGGTTGTTACCGTTTGCCTGGGACCCCCATCCCCGTACGCCTTAGAGGGAGTGTTTGAGGCGACGGGCATGCTCGAGTCGCAGACTCTAGAGCGGAGGGGAAAACAGTGGTTGGGACAACGGTGTCGAGTCGTTTTCAGAGCTCTCGTAGTTGGTCTGGGACACCGAGGTCATTCAGAGTTCTTCCCAGTGCAGGCCAACTAGTCCTTTTTCTCACTGCCTCACTCTTTGTGGCCCCGGAACCACCTAGAGAGGTCAGGCGTAGGACCATAGTCTGACCAGAATACGACAGCTACTATTGTGGTTACTTGTGTTCTTGCCCCCACTCTGACGAGACGTTGAGGTTTGGGCCTTGGTCGAGGGTAAGACGTCATTGGACGCTCCTGACCGGTTGACTAGTGGTAGTAGTTTCCGTAGCTAGTGTCGTTTGTCCAGGCGGGGGTCCCCCTGTCTGTGGTTACAACCGTGTGGTGGTCGCGATGTGCCGGTTGTACGGAGTTTCTGACCGGCGGTGTCTTTTCTGTACTGTTGTTAGTAGTAGCTTTGCTTCCACACTTTCTGTGTAGATAGAATATATATAATTTTTGTCATTTACTTTGATATATATTCTTCCCCACCTGTTAGATCCAGTAGGAGATTGGTAGTCCCTACTAGCTGTTGTTGTAAAGCACATCCCTCCTTTTACAGGTGAGACTTCTCAGCAACGACCGGGTGCGCATCGGACGAAGGAGATGAGGCGGTGGTCGACATCTCCGTAGCTAGTAGTCGTTTCCCTCTTCAGTTGTACTTCACCCTCGGGGTATGCCCCGAAGGGCTCTATTGTTCCCTCCTTACTTGTACTCGTTGTGTGTGTTGGGACTATACCTAGAGCTATACGTAGCTTCCGCGTGTGCTCCTAGTTCGGTAGTTGACGTTTACCTCCTTTACTTATCTTGTTGGAATTGTCTATATCCCTTTCGGGTCCTCAGATCCATGGGCAGAGACTGCAAAAATTGGGTCCTCAGCTTGGGCTGAGGGTCGGGTTCTGGGGTCGTTGCAGATTCTCTTCTCCAAGAACTCCAGAACAAAATGGAGTTGGGGAAAGAAAGAATAGAACTCTTGTAAAAATGGCTAGATCTATGCTCTTGGAAAGCAAACTTCCCAAATCCTTTTGGGCTGAAGCTATGAATATAGCAAATCATATTTTGAATAGAGCATTGGTCAGATCACAAATCAGAAAACCCCCTTATGAACCCTTTAAAAAAAAAACTTACCTTGTCTTACGTTAAGATTTTTGGTTGCAAATATTTTGTACATAATAACAATAATGAAAACCTTGATAAATTCGATGCTAAGAGTCTTGAAGCTATTTTTCTTAGTTATTCTGAAAAATCTAGAGCATATAAAGTCTACATTCTGAAGAATAAAATTGTGGAAGAATCTCCAGATGTAGTCTTTGATAAAAGCTCTTATAATTCTGATGGTTCTACATTTTGCAGGAATCTACAAAATGCAGAAGAAGATGATCTTATTGTTGAATCTTCACCAACTGTTGAGGAGCTTGAAGGATACTCTAAAAATATGAACAATCTATTACCTACCACAAGTGGATCAGGTAATATTGTTCCAGAACTGAATGAAACTCAGGAGGTAATTTCTAAACCCAAACTTTTATGAGATCATCCTATTGAGAATGTAGTTGGTAACTTGCAAGATAGAGTTAGAACTAGATCATCTTTTCAGAATGTAATAAATGAAGACCATTTGGCACTACTTTCCCAAATAAACCTAAGTCTATTGATGAAGCACTAACCAGTGAAGACTGGATCAATGCAATGCATGAAGAACTTCATCAATTTGACAGAAACATGTTGTGGGAATTAGAACCAAAGCCTAGTGACCAGTCTGTCATTAGCACTAGATGGGTCTTATGAAATAAATTGAATGAAGATGGAAGTCATTAGAAATAAAGCTAGACTAGTTGCAAAGGGGTACAATCAAGAGTTTGGTATTGACTTTGAAGAATCATATCCCTTTGTAGCTAGACTAGAAGCTGTAACAATCTTTCTTGCTTTTGCATCATCCCTGAAATTGAAAGTCTATCAAATGGATGTCATAAGTGCTTTCTTGAATGGAATCATTAAAGAAAATATTTTTGTGGGTCAACCTCTGGGTTTTGAAAATGAAAAATATCATGATCATGTTTTTAAACTCAATAAGGCTCTTTACGGTCTTAAGCAAGCTCCAAGGGCGTGGTATGACCACTTGAGTTCTTTTCTTCTGAATAAAGGATATACAAGAGGCAATGTAGATCAAACACTATTTACAAAAATTGTCAACAATCAAATCATTGATGTTCAAATTTATGTTGATGATATAATCTTTGGATCTACAAATAAAGAATTATGTACTGAATTTGCTAACCATATGCAAACTGAATTTGAAATGAGTTTGATGGGTGAATTACAACTCTTTCTGGGATTGTAGGTACATCAAACAAATGAAAGAATATTTGTCAGTCAAACCAAATATGTGAAAGATCTTATGAAAAATTTGACTATCTGCACCTCAAACCTTCAAGCACACCAATAGCCATAAACGTAAGATTAGAGAAGAATTCATCTGGTAAGTCAGTAAATCCCAAGACTATAGAGGTATGATTGGTTCTCTGCTCTACCTTACAACTTTTAGGCCAAATATTCAATTCAGTGTGTGCTAAATTTCAGGCCAATGCTAAGGAATGTCACATGTTAGCTGTTAAAAGAATTTTTAAATATCTTGTTGGAACATGTGATCTTGGAATCTAGTATCCTGGTGGTTGCCAACTGAATTTAATTGCTTACTGTGATGCTGATTATGTTGGTCGCAAACTTGATAAAAAAAGTAATAGTGGTTTGTGTTTATATCTAGGTGGATGTCTAACCTCTTGGGCTTCCAAAAAGCAACATTCAGTAGCTCTATCCACTACAGAGGCTGAATACGTTGCAGTTGGTTGTTGTGGCACCCAAATTCTTTGGGGTAAAACACCAACTCCTAGACTATAATCACAAATTGGGTGTATTCCTATTTTATGTGACAACACTAGTGCAATCAATCTTTCTAAGAACCCAATTCAGCATTCACGAACAAAACACATTGACATAAGGCACTATTTCTTAATAGATGAGGTTGCTAAGAAATCTTTGAGCTTCATTTTATTGACACTGAAAAATAGATTGCAGATATCTTCACTAAGCCTCTCTCAAAAAAATAGATTCTCATTCTAAGGAGAGAGCTTAGCTTGTGTAAATTTCCAAAGCCTTGATTTCTTTCATTTCTTCTTGCAAATAAAAAGCCCTCTTCTTCTTGTTAATAAATCTCTGCCTCTGCATTGGCACTCTGTTATAAAAATCTTTTACTCACCTTGTAAGGGGGCTCTACATGATAGGGGAGTCTTTATTACAATCTTTGTCTATTTTGATTCCCAAGCATTTGAATCAATGAGTTTTTATGATATTCTATATGAGAGATTTCACACATGAAAAACTAACATAATTGTGCACTCAATTTAGTCTTAAAGATATAATTTAAAAATAAGTTTATGTCAATTTTTAATGCTGAACTCATTTAAACTAAGTTGCAAAACACTTATAGGCACACGAGTAGCATTATTGTTAAACATGTATATGTTTTGAAGATTTATCTTTAACACATGTTAAGGATAATCTTTCTTTACTCATGATCATGCCTATTCTAATCAATGGAGTATTTGTTCATGAAAATATTTCAAAAAGAAAGTGTTCAAAAAATAGAGAGATACAAACAGAGAAATGAAAATTTCATTCATCACTGAGTAACCGAGCTCATTTCACCTAAACAAGTGTCTTGGCTCACATCAAAAAGTGATAAATATTTTTCAACTCTGTAAAGATAATGAAGGTTACACCACTGAGTAATCAAGGGGTATTGCATTGAGTAAATGAGACCTATTACACTGAAAGGTGTGATTTCACCAATATTATTGTATTCTCTCTTACAAAAATAACAAAAAGTAAAATTCAAAGTATAAAAAGAGCAGTATGTGCATTGACCTAGATGAAGTTCATGATAATTAAGTTTAGAGTTATTATTCTGCATTGTGTTAAATGTTTAGCTACTAAACTCATGTGATAAACACTTTTGTCAACTCATATAGGTCACCTTTATTCACATTTGCTTCATCCTTTTAAATGTATTCAGGTCCTTAAAACTTTGACATATGTTGTAATTGAATGTGTCTTTGCTATTAAACTCTGTTGCACAATCATAAGACACAATAATTTCCCTCTCATATTTTAATATCTAAGATCTCACTGATTCTAATCATCTCTAATTCATTCATCTTTCACTTCCTCTCTTTAATCTCTTTCTTGTCACTCATTCTTTAATCTCCATCCTTTGATGGCCTTTCATATCACATCTGTATACTTTCATCTTTGGTATCATCACAGAGGGAGAGTGATTTTGTCAAGAGAGTGACTATACTTGTCCTTGTTTAAGGGAGAGAGATTGTCTTTTTGCTGTTGTCAAAGGGGGAGAAATTTCAGGTTGAAATTGCTGTAAATGTTTTGTCATCGTCAAAACGGGGGAGAATGTAGTGTTATTATGTGAATAACCATAGTTATTATTTTGATGATGATTGATTTGATATGTTTTGATACTGACATAATCATGGCTAATCTTGTTGTCAACATAACATCATTGGTTTATTGATGTACTTAAGTGCTTTCATGTTGCATATCATTTAATTCATGTTTGCAATTCATAGATTGACTGGCCACATTGCAATCTTGCTACAATGAACATTGGATGTTCACTTTTGGTCGTAGTCATCCGAAGCACAGACTTCGGATATGACGAAGTGGAACTTCATCATATATGAAGCTAAGTTTCAGAAATGACGAAGTCACTTCGACCGATCATGACTATTTTATCACTATGCCTTCGGATGTTCGAATTTATTTTTTGTCAGACGAAGCAGAACTTCATCATATATGAAGTTGGACTTCGGATATGACGAAGTGGAACTTCGTCATATACGAAGCTAAGTGATAACTGCACAATGTTTAGTGTTAAATTTCATACATATAATTGATTTTAGGCATCATTTGTCTGTAAATAATATGCAGTTTGATTTTAAATTTCATTTCATCCATAAATAAATTTTTGAACATTTTTAGTTAAATTTTTGGGTAGAACACATATATAGTTAGAATTTTCATTGAATAAAGTCAATACTTCTTGAATAGTTTGAAGGGTTGCGGAATTCCCTATATGGTAATCTAGAAGGGGGGTTGAATAGATTACTGCCGATTAAAAATGTTTATCACTTCTTTTCTTTAAAACACAGATTATCAAAACAATATTAAACTCTAAGCTATGTGTGGATGTGTGTGACTTGACGACAGATAGATAGCAAACTACAATACGTGTGTATAGACGCCGTGCCTACCAAACATCTAGCGTAAAAGCGTTCAAACCATGAGACACGCAGATTTACGTGGTTCGGAGTACACAACTCGTGTATCCTACATCCACGGGCCACACACACACGCAAAACAATCTACTTATGAGCTAGTTCACAAACTACAACTCACACACACGTGTTATCTGATGTGCAACCACGATCAGATCAACACCCACACACATGTATCAAGCACAAGGACTGCTTGAAACACAACACACACACACATATATGACAAAGTAGAAACAGAGAAGAGTTTGAGAGTTGAAGAACAAATCCAAATTTGTAAACTCTTCTGGTAAACGTCTGGCTAGACTTCAAACTTCGTCTTGATGATCACAAATTGATGGAGACACTTGAATCCACGACGTTCAGGCTTCACCTTCCGCTGGAGAGACTTCTCTTCTTGGTTCTGGGCGATAGGTTGAAGCAGAGCAGCAGAACAAGACTTCTCTTAAGAACTCTTTAGGGTTTTTGCTTGAAGGCTTCTTGTGTACGTGATTAACTTCAGAAAGTTGCTTATATAGTGGTGTTTACATATGGAGAGACGTGGTAGTAGGAAACACCAAGTTTAGTAACTTTGAAACTTTCCGTTTCTGAAGATTCTGTACGTCTGTCGACAGGTCATACACCTGCTGTCGACGGGGATCAACAATGTACCAAGTTCCAGAAGTCTGGAAGTTCTGTTGAAGCTCTCACTGTGTGCATCTGTCGATAGGTGCCTTGGTGCTGTCGACAGGCACATGTTTTCCAGAACTGTGATTTTCTGATTGTATGCTTCTGTCGATAGGAGGCTTTATTGCTGTCGACAGGGCTTGTTTTCCAGAACATGTATGTTGCTGACTATTGGTATCTGTCGACAGGGTCTTGATGGTTGTCGACAGGTACACTGTCTTTTGACTTTTCTTGATCTTTCATACTTGTTGTGGCACATGTCTTGCATAGTATATCTCCTACATTAGTAAACATAGTTAGTGAGATATATGAACATATATAATCAAGCATTGTACCAAGTTATTGTGACAAGTCATTTGTATGAAGATCTCATGCATTAAACTCAATTCACATTGTTCACATTTGTTTACATTGTTCATCATTGTTCATCATCAAAAACATGTTGTATTTATTATTTAGAATGTGAACCCAACATTATCCCCCTTTTTGATGATGACAAAATTAATCAATTAAGTAAGTGCACAATTGAGTTTTCTCCCCCTTTTGACAACATCGAAAAGCACACACTAGAGACACATGTATTATGCACAAAACAAAGATTTGCATTGATTTTCGATAAGGCATACACAGTACATGAGGTGCTAATAGGAGAAATTACATGTAAAGGGAAAGACATGGCATGATGACCATTTGAAAGCAACATTACATAAAACATAATAGGATTCAAATGAAACTAAGATAACAGGACTGGAGTCAATCCTAGACACATAAACTAGCTAAGCATCTTCATCAGCTGGCTGTGTAGGAGCCCGACGTTCGTCACAACGCTCAGTAATAACGGTGTCCAGACGCGAATCCAGTGCTGCAATGCTAGTGTCCATTGTGTCCATTCTTACATTGAGCCTATCAAACCTGTTGTCATCTGAAGTTGTAACTGAGCAAGTAGTTGACGGATGGAAGGCTCAGCAACATCAGCAGTAGCATCTCCCGGAGCATCTAGTGGCTCAGACTGGGAGTCTTCTTCATTTCAGCATCTTTTCATATTCATCTTCCTCGTCAGCACCATCTTCCTCGTCAGCAGCTGCTCCTTTCCCTTGAGGTCTCGTGTGACAAGGCCATCTACCAACTGGTAGCCCATCCTCTGAGCAGCCGTGAGGTCATAGGAGCTACGGGATTTGAGATCCGTCATCTCCTCCTTTGGGATTTGAATACCAATGAATAGGAAGAGAGAAGTGAGTTGGCATGCATAGGGCATAGATCTCTTTGCACTGCGAACGCATAGGCGAAGAATAGAGACCATGAGGAGGGGTAGATTGATGGGTTCAGCATGGAGGAATTGATGAAGCAGAGACTTGTGAAGGGAGGTTACAAGTTCTCGGCTACCATCCTTTGGAACGATGAGGGTGGTGAATATGTGATGGATGAGACGATGAAGTGGAGGGAATGAGTTGGCATTTAGTTGCTTACGATCAGTAGGGTCGTAAGGCTGCAGAGTAATGAGAGTGTGGTACTCTTCGGGTGTTGGATGATGGGACTTGATGTCTATCCCGGTGTTGGGGATTTGCAAGGCGGTGGATAAGAGGTTTGGAGTTATCAGGAAGGGAGTCTGTTTCACCTTTGAGTATAACTCACCGCTGCTGGACAATCGGAGGTTGTTGTAGAAATCGTTCACGGCGGTTGGGGAGTACCGCTTGTGATCGTAGCAAAAGGGAGCCTAACCTTGGACATAAAAGAGAGGCTAGAGTTCGGGAAACATATCCTCCAACGAGACGAAGTCAATGTAGCGGGGCTACACGAGCTTTATGAAGGTTCCATGGACATCGAGAAGCCTAAGAGTAGGCGGGATGATGAGCTCCTGCAAACGATCTTCCCGGTGCTTCGTCCGACGCTCTGCGTGTGCCCTGGAGCCCTGACCAGCTTCGGGAGACCGAGGACGACGACGGGATGCCATCTTCTTGGCCGATGGAGCCATCAGAGATTGTAGCTCGATGTAGATGGTGACTGGAGAGAGGAAGGAGACAGAGGGAGGAAGAGAGGGCAGAAGATGCAGGGATCTCTTCTGGTGCCCTGGAGAAGGGTGTTTTTTGGAGAGAGGGAGGGAAGGAGGTGTTTTGGAAGTGTGAAAGGGTGGAAGGGGCGTGGGAACCTTGTATAGAAAGGGTGTGAGAATTTAAAAGGTCAGGTCCCACCAAATCCTCCGTAGACGGGCCCCCGTTTGGGCTTCCAAAACCAAAAAAAAATTCCGCCGGCTGTCGACAGGAGCTCTGGTGCCTGTCGACAGGGACAAAAAAAATGAATTTTTGTTGTTATTGGCATTTTCTGAATTGGAACTTTGGAGCAGTGGTTCCTAAGTGTTTATTTAAGGTGTATAAGAGGTGAACACATATTTTAACCAACCATATACAAAGATATAAAAAACCAATTCATTTTCCTTAATGGTTTTAACATAATACCCAAGAAATTTTAAGTTAGAGCATTAAGAAAACACCTACTAAAATGAAGAACAATGCACTCTCACCCTTTGTTGTATAAATGCAGTGTAAGACACAACAATCCCCATTTTTTGATAGGCAAATGATGCATGAAATGAATATCTATATGTCAAAACAATCATAAAACCAATGACCCTGGGATTTATGACTCAGTGGAGGCTTCACACTATTTCATTTTTCTTTAATTGCAATTCAGAAAGGCAATGGGAAAAAGTGGTACTTAAGAGGACTTCACACATTTTGACGTGAGGATAGACATTACAAGTGTCAATACCCCCAGTTACTCAGTGGAAGTGTCTAGCATACCGTTGTACAGAGTTCATGAGTGAGCCTTTTGACGCGAGGGCAGACATTTGTGATGCCCATCACCCCGGTTACTCAGCAAAACACAACATTGCTCTATATTTATCCCATTTTGAAGTTGATTTATTTTTCTTATGTGAATGCTATTTTTCAGAAATAGGTAGCTGTTCTCCAAGTATTGCTTTAAAAGCTCAGATCAAGTAGTTTATATGATTAGCTATCAATATTAGACATACAGTTCGATGACCAAATGACTGATCAAGTAAATGAGAACTATGTTTGCCTACAAAGAAATTATTTAGAGAGTGAGGTGTATGTCCTTGAGAGTTGTGAAATGTTTCCAAAATGATAGAACTAAACCCAAACATGAGTAGTATGTGAATCATAGTGGTATAAAGAATAGCTTAAAATCATTTGTACATGGTGTGGTCAAACATGCATTAACACCTTATAGACACCTTATTTGTTAAACATGAAGCGTGCTCACTGAATGTGTGTAGAAATTGGCTTGAAGTTCCAACTTTCAGTGTGTCTGTCGACAGGGAGAAATGGCCTGTCGACAGGATCACACAGACAGAAGATTAAGGGTTCTGGGAGGCAAAGATTGTACATATCTGTCGGCAGAGGAAAGTGGACCTGTCGACAGATGTACACAGTGTACAGAAAGAGTGTTCTGTCTGGCCTGATCTGTCGACAGGGTGCTTGTAGGCTGTCGACATATGCCTGTTCAGAGGCAGTTTAAGAATAGAATGAAAGACAGAATTGATCAAAGGTTGTGAGGGAATTGAGATAGACAAAATTGAGTGATTTCCTTCACATTAGCATTCATCTAACCTTAACTTGCTCCCCCATAATGTGTGCTATTTTGTACAAAGATACTCAAGTTCATGAAGACAAATTTGCACATATAGACCAATCAAATAAGCACACCAAGCATGTAGTGACAGACCATCAAGTGTTTTCAGATTTTCAAAGAGAATTTTGAATGGGCATAATTGTAAAGAAACTAATTCCATGTAGAGTACATGCCCCTTTCATGCCACATGACTATGGATACTTGGCGGAGAATATTTTCTCACGCATAATGAGAGTTTTCAAACAAGCATAACTTGTTCTTCCACACATCACCATTTGATATACCTCATAGTTAGGGCACACAAGGGACATATGCTTAACGTTTGTGTTAAGTTTCATTGCAATTTACACAAACCCAATTCTCTTCTCAATGTGGTGAATCTATCTTCTGCCAGAGGTTTGGTAAAGATGTCAGCCAATTGTTTTTCAGTGGGTATGAAGCTAATTTCCAAGGTTTTATTGGCTACCTCATCTCTCAAGAAATGATGACGAATCTCTATGTGCTTTGTCCTAGAGTGTTGAATGGGATTCTTTGATAGATTGATTGCACTAGTGTTGTCACATAGGATAGGTGTGCATCCAATATCGATGTTATAGTCACACAGTTGACTCTTTATCCACAACACTTGTGTCACACAACTCCCTGCAGCAACATATTCTGCCTCTGCAGTGGAGAGTGCAACTGAGTGTTGCTTCTTGGATGCCCACGAAACCATGCAACCACCAAGCATTTGACAATAGCCACTAGTGCTTTTCCTGTCAATTTTACATCTAGCGTAGTCTGCATCAGAATAAGAAATCAACTCAAAACTACTACATGCTGGATACCAAAGGCCCAAGGTACCTGAGAGATATCTGAAAATTCTCTTGACTGCAATTAAATGGCTTTCCTTTGGACTAGATTGGTATCTAGCACAAAGACAAACACTGAATTGTATGTCCGGTCTACTTGCAAAAAGATAAAGCAGTGACCCAATCATACCTCGGAATTGTTTGGCATCTACCGATTTACCTTTCTCATCACTATCTAGCTTAATACTTGTGCTCATTGGTGTTGAGGCAGACTTGGCTTGTTCGAACTGAAATATTTTGAGCATTCTTTTACATATTTCTCTTGGTTGATGAAGAATCCGTCTTCTAACTGCTTAACCTGCAAACTAAGAAAAAATTGAAGCTCCCCCATTAAGCTCATCTCAAATTCACTGTGCATGTGTTGTGAGAATTCTTCACACAGTGAAGGGTTAGTGGAACCAAATATAATGTCATCCACATAAACTTGAACAACTATGATATGATTGCGAACTTTCTTTGTAAAGAGTGTTTGGTCCACCTTACCTCTTGAGTAGTTTTTGCTTACCAGAAATGTGCTTAGCCTGTCGTACAAAGCTCGGGGTGCCTGTTTCAAACCATAAAGAGCTTTGTGTAATTTAAATACATGGTTTGGTTTATGATGATCCTCAAAGTCAGGTGGTTGAGAGACATAGACTTCCTCTTTTATGTAGCCATTCAAGAAGGCAGTTTTGACATCCATTTGAAACAATTTAAACTTGTTTGAGCATGCATATGCTAACAAGATTCTAGCTGCTTCTAGCCTAGCTACAGGTGCAAAGGATTCTTCAAAGTCCACACCAAACCCCTGATTGTATCCCTTTGCAACCAATCTAGCCTTGTTTCTCACCACTTTACCCTCTTCATTGAGTTTGTTCCTAAAAACCCATCTTGTCCCAATTACAGAAATTTCAAGGGTTCTAGGAACTAAACTCCAGACATTATTTCGTTGAAATTGCCCAAGCTCCTCATGCATAGCATCAATCCATGAGTTTTCTTTTAATGCTTCTTCAACATTTTTAGGTTCCTCTTGAGATACAAAAGCTAAATGATCCTGTTCAACTATTTGATTAACCTGAGACCTAGTTTGAACTGAGTCATTTATGTCACCTATGACATTCTCAAGTGGATGAGCTTTAGAATACCTCACATTAGTGACTGTTGAAGGTCCGGGTTGATCTTGCATTTGAGGAGGTTGTTCTGGAGGAGGGGTGGCTGGAGGACTTTCAGCTTGAGGTTGATCTTGTTGTTGTGGATCTTGTGCAGGTACTTCTTCTTCATTTCTGAACAGATGTCCGTCATCTTTATCATCGTACCTGCGAGGATATCCACTTTTAGTTTTGAGAGTTGTTTTGGAGATTGCATCTGGTTTTCTTTGTAGTTCTCCAAGTGTTGTATCTTCAGTTTCATCTGCAAACCTGTAAAGATTAGAACTGTTAGGCTTGGTTTGAGATTCATCAAATACAACATATGGAGTTTCTTCCACTTTTCTAGTTTTTAGATTAAACACCCTATAGGCTCTAGAGTGTTCTGATTATCCAAGAAAAATACCTTGATCGCTTTTGGCTTCAAACTTGTTCAAATCATTTTTATCATTGTTATGTATGAACACTTTTGAACCAAAAACTTTGAAATACCCAATGGTGGGTTTCTTACCTTTCAGAAGTTCGTAGGGAGTTTTCTTGAATACAGGTCTTACCATGGCTCTGTTAAGAATGTATCATGACGTGTTTACCGCTTCTGCCCAAAAGGTTCTTGCAAGTTGATTCTCGACCAGAAACGTGTGAGCCATCTCCACCAAGGTTCTATTCTTCCTCTCCACAACCCCATTTTGTTCTGGAGTTCTTGGGGAGGAAAACAAGTGTTCTATACCTTGGTTCCTACAAAAATCAGTGAAGGAGTTGTTGTCAAATTCTCCCCCGTGATCAGTGCGGATGGAGCATTTTTTGTTTACATTTCCATGCTCAACTTTATTAAAAAATTCTTCAAAAACATTCAGTGCTTCATTCTTGTGAGCCAGAAATTTCACCCAAGTGAACCTAGAGAAATCATCTACAATGACAAAACCATAACGCTTGCCATTGAGACTTTGTGTTCTCGTAGGTCCAAATAGGTCCATGTGCAACAGTTCATAAGCTTTAGAAGTACTCACCGGTGCTTTTGATTTGAAGGATTTCCGGGTTTTTTTTCCCTGTGCACATGCATCACAAAAATTTTCATTTTTATTGAATGGTATTTCAGGAAGTCCACTTACCAGTTTGAGCTTCATGATCTTGTGCAACACATTATAACTAGCATGACCAAGCCTACGATGCCACAATGTAAGCTCGTCCTATTTGTTTGCTACAAGACACAAATCATTATTTTCTGGATCATCTAACAACCATGTAGATGTTGTTTATTCTTTTTTCCAGAAAAATTCAGACTTCTTGTTTCCTTATCAAGAATTTGACATGAATTGGATTCAAAGACAATTTTATGACCCTTATCACGCAGTTGACTTATGCTAAGCAAGTTGTGATGAAGGCCATCAACAAGTAAAACATTGTCTATGGAGTTAGAGGCAAACTTACCAACCTTACCTGAGTCGATGATCTGGCCTTTGTTGTTACCTCCAAAAATCACTTGACCTCCGTCTTTTTCCACGAGCAAATAGAATTTTCCTTTATCGCCCGTCATATTCCTCGAGCAACCACTGTCCAAGTACCATTTGTTTTGATTGTGGGCTGTTAGGCATTCCTGCACATGTGGATCAGACAAGAGGTTTTGGTACCCAAATTACTTTGGGTCCCGTTGTATCATTCATGCCAAAACAGTGCTTAGGAATCCAAACTTGTTTGATTTTCATTTGGTTTGGGCTATTCCAGCATTGTTTTTCATTGTGCCCAACCTTTTTACATATTTTGCATGATGATGATTTTTGAACAACAGTGGGCTTTACCTTTTTAGGAGCATGCATAGGCATTTTACCCTTTTGTGCCTTGTTAGTTTAGCTTTAGGAGGTGTTGTTTGTCCTATCTTGGGCTTGTTGCAAATTCCTTAGATTGACTAGGAACACCTTGATCATTTTAGGTTCTTGTTTCTTACCCTTTGAAGGATTTTTCTTATTCTTTAAAGGGTTTTGTTTACTTGAACTTGGGCTGGAATCAATGAAATCTGTTAACAGATTTTTGCCAATTTCCTTTGGCCTTGCATTTTGAAACCCAATCCCATGTCTTGCAACAAAAACTTTTGAACCTAAAATTGCATCCAGATTATGTTTACTTTTGACAAAACTAGATAAATCTTTAGACTTACCTTTTATGTCTTTTTCATCTTTTTCCAATTTCTCTTTTAGCTTTTCATGCTCTCTTTGAAGATTTTCAAGAGAGTTCATTAGATCATCTCTTTCCTTTTGAACTTCTTGAAGTTAAGTTTCATGCTATCCATTTCATCACTGTGTTTTGTTCATCAAGCTTCATCATTTCAATCACCTTATTCAAGGATTCAATTTCTTCATTATTGCTAGTTTCATGAACAAGGGAAGTGATTTTCTTCTTGAGTGCTTTATTTTCAGACTTAAATTCACAGAACTTTTCAAATAAGACAGTATAAGCTTCTTCCCATTCATCAACTGAATAGCTTTCAAAGGAAGAATTTACCTCATTTGAGTCATCACTTCTTGCCATGAGACAGACTTCGTCATCTCCGAGGTAGCTTGACCGTTCTCGTCTTCATCTTCATCACTCCAAGTGGCCACCATTGCCTTGGCCTTCTTGAAAGTGAATTTGTCCTTCTTCAGCTTCTTTTTGAGCTCGGGGCACTCTCCTCTCATGTGCCCTTGCTTCTTGCACTCATAACAGACAATCTCAGACTTTTTGTTAGTATCAAATTTATTAGCAAAGTCTTTCTTTTGGAAGGTTTAGAGTTACCTGTACCTCTCCTCTTGTATTTCAGGATTTTTTTGAATTGTCTAGTGAGCATAGCCATTTCGTCATTTTCACTCTCACTAGACGATTCAGTCACATCACTTTCCTGAATTATCTCCTTTTTGGAAGCTGAAGAACTCTTCCTGGAAGCCTTCAAAGCAAGTGACTTCCTAGGATTTTCTTCAGTTTCCTTTCTTTTGACATTCAGTTCATAAGTCATCAGAGAACCAATCAATTCATCTACTTTCATTTTGAGAGGTCTTTGGAATCCTCAATGACAGTGGCTTTGGTGTTCCATGAGGATGGAAGAGACCGAAGTATCTTCCTCACCAAGTCACTCTCTGAGTATTCCTTTTTAAGACCTTTCAATCCATTTATAATTATCATGAATCTAGCAAACATGTCAGAGATGGTTTCATCATTATTCATTTTGAACATTTCATATTCTGAAACCAACATGCTTACCTTTGATTCTCTTACCTCAGACGTACCTTCATAGATCAGCTCAAGCTTGTCCACATCTCCTTTGCTGAGGTGCATGTGGAGACTCTTGAGTACTCCTTTGGGTGGATGCGCACTGCATCATGTTGAGGGCGCTCCAGTTGAGTGTCCCCTTGGCGATCTGGTCCTTAGTCCAGGTATCCTCGTCCTGAGGCAATTCGTATGCTCCTTTTCTGACTATTTTCCATAGTTCGAAATTTTGCGCTCGTAGAAACACCTGCATCCGATTTTTCCAATACGGATACTCAGTGCCATCAAAGAAGGGTGGCCTGGTCACTGAGTGTCCCTCGGCCATATACCCCTTGTTAGACTCCATTAGACCATGAATCTCCTGATCGTAAGATCAAATAAGTAAAGCAGTAAATCGGAGAAACTCGGCTTTGATACCAATTAAAGGGTTGCGGAATTCCCTATATGGTAATCTAGAAGGGGGGTTGAATAGATTACTACCGATTAAAAATGTTTATCACCTTCTTTTCTTTAAAACACAGATTATCAAATCAATATTAAACTCTAAGCTATGTGTGGATGTGTGTGACATGACGACAGATAGATAGCAAACTACAATACGTGTGTATAGACGTCGTGCCTACCAAACATCTAGCGTAAAAGCGTTCAAACAACGAGATACGCAGATTTACGTGGTTCGGAGTACACAACTCATGTATCCTACATCCACGGGCCACACACACGCAGAACAATCTGCTTATGAGCTAGTTCACAAACTACAACTCACACACACGTGTTATCTGATGTGCAACCACGATCAGATCAACACCCACACACGTGTATCAAGCACAAGGACTGCTTGAAACACAACACACACACACAGATATGAAAAGTAGAAATAGAGAAGAGTTGAGAGTTGAAGAACAAATCCAAATTTGTAAATCTTCTGGTAAACGTCTGGCTAGACTTCAAGCTTCGTCTGATGATCACATCACAGATTGTGGAACACTTGAATCCACGCGTTCAGGCTTCACCTTCCGCTGGAGAGACTTCTCTTCTTGGTTCTGGGCGGTAGGTTGAAGCAGAGCAGCAGAAACAAGACTTCTCTTAAGAACTCTTTAGGGTTTTTGCTTGGAGGCTGCTTGTGTACGTGATTACTTCAGAAAGTTACTTATATAGTGGTGTTTACATATGGAGAGACGTGGTAGTAGGAAACACCAAGTTTAGTAACTTTGAAACTTTCCGTTTCTGAAGATTCTGTACATCTGTCGACAGGTCATACACCTGCTGTCGACAGGATCAACAATGTACCAAGTTCCAGAAGTCTGGAAGTTCTGTTGAAGCTCTCACTGTGTGCATCTGTCGATAGGTGCCTTGGTGCTGTCGACAGGCACATGTTTTCCAGAACTGTGATTTTCTGATTGTATGCTTCTGTCGACAGGAGGCTTTGTTGCTGTCGACAGGGCTTGTGACTATGGTATCTGTCGACAGGGTCTTGATGGTTGTCGACAGGTACACTGTCTTTTGACTTT
This sequence comes from Colocasia esculenta, assembly GCA_014218235.1. Taxonomy (NCBI): domain Eukaryota; kingdom Viridiplantae; phylum Streptophyta; class Magnoliopsida; order Alismatales; family Araceae; genus Colocasia; species Colocasia esculenta. Next base: position 20,269,434 of record CM024765.1, on the reverse strand, counting down.
TCTTGATCTTTCATACTTGTTGTTGGCACATGTCTTGCATAGTATATCTCCACACATAGTTAGTGAGATATTATGACATATATAATCAAGCATTGTACCAAGTTATTGTGACAAGTCATTTGTATGAAGATCTCATGCATTAAACTCAATTCACATTGTTCACATTTGTTTACATTGTTCATCATTTTTCATCATCAAAAACATGTTGTATTTATTATTTAGAATGTGAACCCAACATAGTTTGACTAATAATTGTTCTCACTTCTTAAGTACATTGTACATAAATAATTTTTTATTTTATTATTACTTTTATAACATCTTTCAATTCTTCTAAATAGTAGTTGTAATAAATGAATTTTGTAGTTAAATAATCATGCACATATCCCCTCTAATCCCATTAAATAATATATTTTAAAACACCCCAACCACATCTCCACATACCCCACTTAACCTCTTCTTTACCCTTCTTGTCTTCCCCACCAGGAACCCACTAGAAGCTTCACGAAGAAGCTGGAGGCAAGCAGCAGAGCTGCTGCGGATGCAGCTCTGGCGTCGCGAGCCCGGGCACGATGGAGGTGGTGCGCAGAAGAAGGCGGTGCGCTGGCAGCTGGACGCAAGAGGCCAGGGTCTTCTGGCTGGCACCGGGGAGGCTGGCGGTGCAGATGGTGTGCGCTGTTGCTGTAAGGAGCAGGGGTTTGCGTGCGACGCAGGTCGTGCGCGGCCAGATCTAGGCAGGAAGCAGCGCCTGGAAGCCTATAAAAGGACCCCAAGGTCCTCTGCTTCGGGAGTTCGAGGAGTTGGGGGCTAGTTTGATATTTTTGGGTTTTCTTAGTTTTTCTTTCTGCTCTTCCATAGTTCAGGGTTTTCACCAGTGAGATTTGAGGGAGTTTTATTTGACATTTTTTTCTGTAATTTTCATTTCAGCATCTGTAGGGAGTTCGACTCTAGGGGAGAGACGGGTTGGCTGGTTTGATTTCTTTGGGTTTTCCTTTGCTGTAAACATCTGGGGGAGTTCTTCAGTGAGATCTGTGAGAGTTAAGAGAGTTGTGAGAGATTGAAGGCTGATACAGAGTTTGATCCAATTTAGTTTCCATTTCTTTTGTTTAGATTTTACTATTTCTTCTGTGCTGTTAAAGAAATCAGATTGTGTGATTTGTCTATCTCTTCTCTATTACGGAGATGTCAATCCAGTAAGGTGTTCCATTTATTTCTGTGTTGATGTTTCTATCTCTTTTGTGTTCAAGACTCAATCCAGTGAGTTTCTTTCTTCATTTGGTTATGTTCAATTTATGAGATTATCTATTCTTTATTTTCTTCGGTGAAAATTGTTGAGAGATTCTTGGGGTTGGGTTGAACTGTCAGGGTTTTGGTTTGGCAGTCCAGAGGTGAGAGGTGTGAGAGTTGTGCTTGGATGGTGGTGATTTTTGGGAATTTTTTGTGGTTTTCCTATTTTCATCTTTGTTCGTTGTGCAAATTTTCTGTTCAGATGTTTGGGGTCTTTTCAGTTCTGTAAGGGATTCGGATAGTCGAGTGGTAGTGGTAGACATCTTGAATTTTTCCTTTCCTTGACAGTTCTGTTGCGGTGGGGAGAGGGTTGAGCATTTTTAGGAAGTTTTAGTTCGGAATTTGTTCTTTCTCCTGTGTTGTTCAGATCTGGGAGGCTCAGCTTTTTCTTTTGAAATTATTTCATCTCTTCTGTGAGGGCATCCCGAGGGCGACTGCAAGTGTTTGGGTTTCTCCTTCTTTGCTGAAGCTTGGGTTGGGAGAGATGGTTCTGTTGCCTTCCCCTTTAATTTCTGGTTGAGTTCCTTTTCACTGTCTCATTTTGATTTGATGTTTGTGGAGAGTTGAGAATGTTAATTGTTCATCCCCTGAGCTATAGGGGTACATTGATTTGATAATTGTTTTTAGATTCTTATTCTGTCATCTTTTTATCTTTTTAAATCCAGAGCATTTCAGAATTAGAGGTGCATTTTTATGTTTCTAGTTCAGATTTTTGTCTACTTGTATGATCCCTCGATTGAGAGGGTACAGTGATACCAAGTTTCTTTAATTTCAATTTTACTTGTTCTTTCATTAAGTTTGACATGTCAAGGGAGAGGGATTTGATTGGTGTTGCTTACATAATTGAATTTAATGCAATATTATTTTGGTGAAAATGTGTCCGTTAGAATAGTTTCAAGTCAAAGTAGTTTAATTCAAATTCTATTCAGCCTCTTGTAGACACCCGGTTCTGATTAATGAGTTGAACCACTTTTCTTGCTATCTTAGTGAGCCCCTAGTTTGTCACTCACCTTGATCCCATCATTAGCCTTGTTTTGGGCCCATTAACAACTCAAATTGCCTTGAAATCCCGCCCATTATCACTGTGAGAGAGTCCCTAGGCTTAAATAACCATTATTCTTTCACATGATTGGCTGATAATTTGCAGATAATTGGCTTCCTTTACGCGTCGCATCGTAGCACTGCGTCTCAGTGTCGCGTCGCTACTGGTCACCGCGACAGCCCATGCATTTTCATGCACGTGGGCATACTTTCACAATGCCCCGCCCCGTCGTGTTTCCATTTAGTGGCCCTACGATGCGCCGCGACAGCAGCTGCGCATGTAGGCCTCCGCAACCAACTCCTATTTATCCTCTCATGGGTTTATCTTTTTCTCCAGGAAATATCTCAACCCCTTAGGCAGGATTTGGGCCCTAGGGACTCTCTTAAAGGTCCCAAGGACTCTCCTATGCGATTTTCATTGGCATTTATCTCCCATTTCACTTATTATCCATTTTAATGGGATTTTCTCTCTCAAAGACTTATAAAAGCAAGGCCCCCTCTTCATGGATGGGGGGGCTCCGATTTTCACCCCGAAGGGCTGCCGAATTCTTCACTGAGCTATACTTAGCCTCATAGCCCTCCCATTTACACTCCTTCCCTTACATTCCACCTTACAAAGCTTCTACTTCATCATCCATGGAGCGTGGAGCGTGAGGAGGGCGACCCCCACTTCATCTAGGAGCTTCTGCACGATCATTTGAACGTCATCCACGCCAGGGAGTCGCCCTAATGGGGCTTATTCTTCTCTTCTCCCCTTTTCCTCTATTTCTTCATGCATTTTATTTTATTTCTAGATAGGTTGCATCCCTTACCATTCCCACGTTTTCCTACTACCCAAGGGGTTTAAAAACCACCCCCCAGGTTCGTTCCCACCATGCTTTCTCTTTTCTTTTCATTTTGGGAATAGTTACTACGCTTAACTTGTTCTAATATGGCTTTTTCTTGCTTCTTTTTGTTTTGGCAGGCACCCAAGCGAGATCCCACGAGGAGCTCTTGTCCTCTAGCCGGCTGGAGGACTGGAAGAAGGTCTCATCCATCATCTCCCGCACAGAAGAGAATGCGACAGTGGAGAGGGACGTGACAAAAAGACGCGGCTGGCGATGGCGACGCGGTCTCAGCATCATCGCGGCAGGTAACCCTGTCGCGACACCAAGTCCACTTCCATTCTCTTTCCTTTTCCTAGTTTAGTTAGCCTATGTTATTTTCTTCTCATTTGGCAACTATCTAGGTGGCGATCACATTCCTATTTTCCATGCTGTTAGATTTAATATCTTGTTGCGTGTCTTTGGGGTGCACATTCCCCGTGATTACACCTTTTGGCGATCACGATAGGACCTTCAGTGCTACCCTCATGGATTTAGTTTGCCTGCTTGCCATGTTTTCTTCCTTGTTTGTCATTTTAGTGCCCTGTTAGTCTTTTTTTGTTCTTTGTTTCCTGCTTTTTGTCACTCGGTTCGTGTCGCGGCGTATCGTGGGGACGCGATAGGCTCGCAACACTCGACAAGGACGCGATAGCAGGCCAGCATTTTCACTTCTCATATCTGCCTTATCCTGCTTCTATGAGATCATGCATCCCTGTTCCATGTCTCTGTACCATGTATAGTAGTGTTTTTAGATGTTAGAATCTTGTTAGGGTTCGGGTTTTCCTTTTCTTTTCATTTGTAAATTTTTGGGCTCTGTCGCGGCATAGCGCAGGGACGCGACAAGGTCATGTCGAGCATCAGCGTCGCGTCAACAGGTACACTTTGTATGTTAATGTTTTTCATCCATGAATCGGTTTCTGGGTGCTTCTTGATCCATTCTGTATCAATTTAGTGATTTTTGCACCTTTGTCAACTGTTAGGGTAGTCTGTTTGAGTCTGGTTTGTGACTTAGTTCTCAAGCTTCTGCTTTTATCGCGGCAGGCCGCCCTATCGCGATAAGGTCGCGGTGTATACGGCTGCCGCGACTCAGCCCGAGAGCTTATTTGTCACCCTGTTTGATCTTTATTTGTTACTCTTGCATACATTTCGGGCACTTAGGCCCTTTGCATACGCTATTCATCCCATTTGTTCAGGTTCCCCCTTGGTCGAGTGAGCCCTCTCACCTACGAGCACTCGTAGGCTAACTCGGGCCCACCTTCCGAGGACCTCTGTAAGTCCTCGTGACCGTACGCATGTTGCGGTTCACCGGGCCGGTTGTACCCGTCGCACCCATTAGTCCGTGCCACCCCTCGCGTGTGAGTGTCCCACCCCCTTAGCAACACCGGAGGACTCGAGTTCCAACCTATTAGGGCCCACTTGACCGAGTGACATCCCCTTAATCAATTCATCTAAAGGTCAAGTTTGAACCATAAGAAATTTGTGCATTAATCATGACAACTTGAGTGTTTCGGTTCATCCCTCCTCCTCTCAGTCTTTCTAGCCATGCTAGAGTCTAGGAGTTGTCGGCATCACCCCCTATTTGTTTTTTTTTTTTTTTTTTTGGGGGGGGGGGGGGGGTGCATGCGTCATTGTTTAGAGAGATCGAGTCAGTCCCCTCCGATTCTTGTATTCTATCATAATCCCTTGTTCGACATGGACCAATTTCGGGTCCTTGCCGATGATGTCTTGCCCATCGGGCTCCTCGAGGATGTGGCCCAACCCTCTACGGCCATACTCCCGGGGCATATCCTACCTCCCCTCATCATTGGGAGTCAATCCCATCCTCCTTCTCCTCCAGGGGGAGATGACCCCCATTCGCAATTCAGTCAGCTTCTCCCGCATCTCACTCCAGACCAAGTCCGTGAATTTCTAGCCGCTGCCAAGGGGAAGCAACCTCTATCCCCCTCGGATCAGAATTCAGTCCGACAGGCAGATTCCTCAGCCCATGTCACCTCAGCACCCCACCTTCCTTCCTCAGGGGTAGATCCTACACCCCTCCATCCTCGGGCCATCCATTTCTCGGAACCGAGCTACCTTCCGGCACGAGAAGTTCGACCTCGATCCCCTCCAACCTCAACATATTATACGGCTGAACCTGCTCCCCTCCCCCGTGAGAGGTCCACTCTTTTGAGCAACCTCGCTCCCTGTCTCTGTGTACACCATATCGAAACTCCTTCCGACTTTCTTGCGGAATGGACAAGTATGAAAAAGGAGCTCCATGACCTCAGGAGGCAAATTGATCCTCGGAAGGTAACCGACATTGCTCTCCCATCTTTCCAACACCTCCGGGTACCACCCCAGTCGGAGCTCCCTGTTTACCGATGGTACTCTGGGGTAGGGGACCCATATGTTCATTTAAAGGATTTTGTCTATGAATCTGCACCGCACAAGTATGACCGCCACCTCATGGCATACTTGTTCATAAAATCCCTAGAAGGTTCGGCCCTGGAATGGTTTCTATTCTTTGCCCCCTGAGAAAGCTGAGGATTTCCAAATTGTTCAAGAGAGGTTCCTACAACAATTCTGAGATTAGGTCGGACCCGAATACTCCTTTGTGGATCTAGTAGCTGAAAAGATGAAGCCCGAGGAGGAGTTCTCAACTTATGCTGACCGATGGCGTTCATTGGCTGCCAAGGTCCGTTGCCCCATGCCGGAGGAGGAGAAAGTAAAGCTGTTAATTTCCAATGCTACCCCAACTTACCGAGCCATCTTGGCCATGAATGACATTACTACCATGCACCAGCTATATAGCCGAGCCCGTTTCATTCAGACCCAACTCAAGGAATCGCCTATACACTCTATGTTTGAGACCCCTAAATCCTGTTACACCAAGAAGCCTCAAGGCCCAGTCACCGAGGGGATCCAAACCAATGAGCAAGTGGGTGCAGTAAGTAACCCCCAAGGCCCGATAAGTAGGTCTCCATACACCCCGCAACCTCAGCAGCCATGGAGTAACAATAGACAGCAACCTCCCCAAGGTCAAAACCCTCCACAAGACCAGCGCCAATACTCCCAAGTTCCTCCTCCTCAGAATGGCTATGCCCCCAGAAAGCCCAACGGACCCAAAAGAGCCCAATATCCTCCTATGCCCGAGTCTTTGGCCGATGTCTTTGCAGCCCTCATGTCCTTGAATACCCTTAGACTCCCTCCTGAGAAGGCAAATTGGAATATGGCAGTGGATCAAACAAAGCATTGTGTCTACCATTGCCATTCGGGCCACAATGTGTCGGATTGTTTCCAATTCCGGGACATAATATATGACCTTCATGAGCATAACCAAATTGATTGGGCAGAAATGAAGAGGTTGATCTAGACCTTAAGAGATCAACAGGGTCAGAGGCAATAGCAGCAACAGCAAAGGCGACAGCAGCCACAACAACAACAACAACAACAGTTCCAACCCTTCCAACAAAAGTACCAGCAACAGTAACAACAAAAACAGCCACAACAGCCGACAAATGACCTTGGCATAATCTGCAAACCCCATGCCTCAACACCCGCCTGCTCCAAACCCCCTGCTCCACCACCTCCTCCACCCGCGCATGTTAACCCAGTCATCCACCACCCACCACCAGAAGCTCAATGGGCCTTCGACGATGAACATGAAGTGGGCCAGATTTTGGTTATCTCCCATATCACACCCCTTGCCACCACACCTACATCCACTGGGCCTCCCTCCTTCGCACCCACTATTGCCACCATCACCTCACCATCCTACAACTCCCCAGTCATATCACCCATTATCCGTTCGTCCAGCAACATCTCTCTCTCCCCTACGCCAGCACCATTACTAGCCACCCCTCCATTCTTAACACCTCACCTCCTCCACTCCACCATAACCTCACCCTGCGGAGAGGGCAGTTGTTCCATCGGATGTACCCTAATGCGTTCGTATCCATGCCAGGTCAACCGGCACAACAAACTAGCACTCAACAACAACAAGATATGGAAGAGATAGACCCGGTCCCGGGGACCCAATATGACATTCTGAAGCACTTGGATCAAACCCCTGCCAAAATCTCCATATTAGAGCTGATCAAAAGGTCACAGACTCACCAAGATGCCCTAAGGGCCTTCCTACAGAGGGTCATGGTCAGTGAGAACATGAACCCCGACAATCTGCCTTATGTACTTTCTATTGTGAACAGGGGACCCACTATTACCTTTTCTGATGGTGAATTAGCTGCCCCTGAAGCCAGGAAGATGCCTTTGTGTGTGACACTCACTATAAACAAAGTGGCCATTGACGCAGCGTTAGTAGATACAGGGGCTTCCATTAATGTATGCCCGTTGAGCACCCTAAGAGCCTGCAACATCTCAGAGCACCAATTGCAGCCTACCCCGACCACCATAGCTGCCTACGACAATTCACGACGTGCCTGTCATGGGATTGTCACGTTGCAAGCAGAGCTGGGGCCACTTGTCATGTCAATTGAATTTTATGCGTTGAACATCGATCACACTTACAAGGCCATCTTAGGGCGCCCTTGGATCGAGTCACTAGGGGCAGTACCTTCCACGGCACATCAATGTTTGAAATTCCCCTTCCAAGGGCGGATAGTCAAGGTTAAGAGCGTAGAAACGACCCACACAGTCGAAGCTGTTGAGAGAGTATTGCCATCAGTATGGCCATCCAATAAGCCCGTCATTTCAGTGCTCGATGTCAACTATCCCTGGGCTTATACATTCTCTTCTAACCGCCCAATCGATCCCCATCAGTGATAGCTGTCAGGAAGGATGTGACCACAAACACAAAAGGTTGGATATAATGTTCAGGCTCGGCTATCAGTTAGGAAACGGTTTGGTGCTCATCTCCAAGGGAGAACCAAACAGTGGCCAGCACAAAGAATTCACAAAACATGGTCTAGGATACTCAGAATGGGCTGCATTCTCATCTTCTTCACAGTCAGACCATGGCCCCCTCACCTGGACATTGTATGATCATTTCGTCAGAAGGCCGGTGCAGCCTAGATATAACACCACGATGGAAGAGGCGCCAAAGTCAGCATACCAAGCCCTAGAAGCTCAGCGACCTAGCAAGAAGAAGAGAGCGAGTCAGATACAGAAATACCAGACCTTGATGATTTGATTTCAGCGGTCAGTTTGTTGTTCAATGAACCAGAAGACGAGACAGAGGAACCAGAGTTGAAGATCTAATCTCAGCAGTCAACTGCTTTTCAGCGAGGATGACGTGTCACTGTCTCGGGTAGCAACCCACATCAGCATCACCAGCCACCACCAAGCGACATTGCTTGGATTTGGTGAGGAATTTGAAATCATAAGTCCAGCCAATTTAACAAAGGAGCTCTGGCCAGGGTTTTCCCGGCCTCCCATTCATTTCGTTTCATCCATCCTTGTCCATAATTTTGATTTTATTCTCTTATCTCCACCCTTCATTCTCCAATTCTCCCCCGATGCTGTTGAAACGTTAATCCGCCCTTCACCCCTCTTCACCATCTTCCTTAATGGCTCGGTCATGTCCTTTTTCCGAAGCCTCCTAATGTAATGTAGTTCTTTTCATTGTCAAAAAAAAATTAAAATAAATTAAAAAAATGTGTGTTCACCATTCGTCTTCCCCCCCTTTTCTTCGGATAGCGATCACCGCCTTCTCCTTTCCCTTTTCTTCGGACGGCGATCCCCATCTTCTCCTCTCTCCTCTTCGTCGGACGGTGATCCCCGTCCTCCTTTTCTTTTCTGACTCATCCTTCCCGCTTTCTGCCTTCAGCTGTCTAGCTCTCGCACTTTCTCTCGACGGTGATCCTAGTCACCCTCGCGCTTCCCCTTTGCTTCAACAGCGATCCCCGTCACCCACTGCCTCGACAGTGATCCCCGTCACCCCCGCACTCCTTCCCTCCTGCGGATGGCGATTCCCATCACTCCCCTTTTCTCTTGGGCGGCGATCCCCGTCCTTCTCCTCCTTCTACTCAAGCTGTGCTTTCGCCTGTTGATCGACATGGTCGTCCTGGGTGATCCGGGTGAGGGGCCTTCTGTTCCCCTGCACCCTAACTCTGCTACAGGAGCCCTGAGCTCGGGTGGCCCGCCTCTTCCTCCAGTCCCATCGGAGGACTTTGCGGCCCTGCCGCACCCTTTCCTTTCCTTTCCAATAAATCTCCGGATACCCCCAGAGCCTTTTGTAATATCAAGCCAGGTTAGATTCAGGGGTAGAATCTAGCAAGTCCCCGTCCCCAGTTTAGGAAGAAGAAGGGTAGTGGCATACCCCGTAGGTATCTGTTAGACTTGTTGAAAGGTGTGGCACTCTTCTAGCTGTCGAAGAGTTCATCCAAGAAGCAGTAGTTTCTGAACATAGAGGATCTGCACAAAGAGGAAAGGCCTATGATGGATTCGGAGTGTATGAGATCTGTCGAAGATGACCCATTGGAGGAAAATGATTGCGAGGTAGAGGATGCTGCCGAGATGATATGCAGCGGCTTGAGAAGATTCGAAGAGCCCACCTAGTAGTAGACGAACCCACCTAAGAGTAAACGTGGGAATAGAAGAGGACCCAAGGCTCTTAACCATAGCTTCCAGTCTCCCTCCTGAAGAAGAAAAGGCACTCATAGAGATGTTAAGGAGTTTAAAGATTCCTTTGCCTGCTCCTACGATGACATGCCCGGCATTGACCCCGAATTGGTAGAACATAGGTTAATCTTGAAGCCAGGGGCAGTTGCCGTTAAGCAAAAGCTAAGGAGGTTCCTCCCCCACATTGCTTTAAAGATGAAGGAGGAAATTGATAAACTACACAAAGCCAAGTCATCCGTGCAGTCCTTTATCCATTGTGGGTGGCGAACATAGTCCCGGTGATGAAGAAAGACGGAAGGGTGCGCATTTGCATAGACTTCCGGGACTTGAATAGAGTATGTCCAAAGGATGATTTCCTGTTACCTCACTTGGACGTCTTAATTGATAACACTGCAGGGTTCGAAACTCTCTCATTTATGGATGGGTATTCAGGCTATAATCAGATTCGTCTAGCCCCAGAGGACCAAGAGAAGACCTCCTTCACCACCCGCTGGGGAACTTATTGCTATGTGGTCATGCCATTTGGATTAAAGAATGTTGGCTCCACCTATCAGAGGGCAATGTTAGCTATCTTCCACGACATGATTCATATTGATGTTGAGGTATACGTGGATGATATCGTGGTGAAGTCTCGGACCAGAAGGGAACACTCCTCCGTGCTTGCCAGGTTTTCGTCGCGCACAAGAATACCAATTGAAGATGAATCCGAAGAAGTGCGTATTTGGGGTTTCTTCAGGCAAGCTGTTAGGCTTCATAGTTAGCAAACGGGGATTCAATAGACCCGCACAAGGCCAAGGCGATAAATGAAATGCCTCCTCCCAAGAACATATCTGAGCTTCGAGGTTTGATTGGTCGGCTTCAGTTTATAGAGATTCATATCTCAGCATTCCCAAAGATGTCGTCCCTTCTATGAACTGTTGAAGGGAGTAAGTTTTCGAATGGAATGCCAAGTGCCAAGAGGCCTTTGATGAACTCAAGAGTTATCTCATGAATCCGCCCGTGCTTCAGGCGCCTATCCCTGGGAACCCTTGATCCTGTATCTGTCGACTATTGAGGACTCCCTAGGAGCTGTCCTTGCTCAACATGACGAATCCGGCAAAGAAAGGGCAGTCTATTACCATCTAGGCTCTTCAATCCCTCCGATTCAAACTCACCACAATGGAGAAAACATGTGCAACGCTAGTTTGGGTAGTGCAGAAATTGAAGCACTACTTCCTAGCTCATAAGGTGAGTTTGATTTCTAGAATGGACCCTATTAGGTATCTCCTAGAGAACCCAGTCCTCGCCAACAGATTGGCACGCTGGCAAAGTTTCCTCTCTCAATTCGATATCACCTTCATAGTTCAGAAAGCCATAAAAGGGTATGCCATTGCTGAGCACCTTGCTCACCTTCCTCTCCCTCACAGTGACACGGTTCAAGAGGAATTCCCCGATGAAAACCTGTCACTCATCTCTCGCGATCCCTTCTGGTCGCTCCACTTCGATGGAGCTCTCAATTCTAGGGGACGGGGCATAGGTGATGTTTTGCTCACCTCAGAAGGGATCACCATTCCTCTAGCCTATCAGCTCCAATTCTATGCCACCAACAATATCTCCGAGTATAAGGCTCTCCTTGCCGGTCTTAAGCTTGCCTACCTCTTAGGCGCGCGTCACCTCAAGATCATAGGAGACTCTCAACTCGTCCTTCGGCAAGTCCTTTCTACTTACCGCACTCGTGACCCTAAACTCAAGCCCTATCAAGATCTGGTCACACTCCTAGCCAAGCAATTCTGTCAACTCATCTACATTCATACTCCTCGCTCTCAGAATATCCTGGTCGACGCTTTAGCGTCGTTAGCCTCATCTCTTTCCTTCCCTCTCAGCCGTAGTGTTGAGACAATCATTGTTCAAAGACTAGAAGCTCCCTCCACTTAGGACCCTTGGTTCATTAACCTTAGGAGCTCTCTAGTTTTGAAGGCAAAGAGAAAAGAAGCAAAGGTGTTAATGCTTATGGAGCTAGGAGAAATGATGGAAGAAGAAAGGCCGTGGTACCATGAAATTGCGCAATATTGCAGGGATTGTACCTTCCCAGAGGAATATGAAGCGGAGGATAAGAGAGCCATCCGTAGAGCGGCGTTGAGGTATACCATTATTGGTGAAGTGCTCTACAGACGCGCTCTAAATGGAATGCTCCTCCGATGTCTGACAGACGAAGAGAAGCTTGGAAGGTAGTGGAAGGATCCCATTCCAGTGAATGGAGGGCATGTGAATAGCCAAATGTTGGCTAAAAAAATTCTTAGGCAGGGCTACTACTGGCCAGCCCTAGAAGAAGACTGTGCCACCTACGTTCGTAGGTGTGTCAAATGCAGATCTATACGATAAAATCCATGCCCCTTCTTCCTCTTTGCATCCACTATCTTCCCCTTGGCCTTTCTCCATATGGGCCTTTGATATCATCGGGCCTCTTGGTGATCCTAATGCTCAGATAAAACAAAAATCCTTCATTCTCACTGCTACTGAGTACTTCACCAAGTGGGCCGAAGCTGAAGCGTTTGCAGAAATCAAAGGTTCAACCGTGTGCAGATTTATCATGAGGAACATCATCGCGCGGTTCGGAGTACCAAGCAGCCTTGTCACCGACAATGGACCCCAATTCATATCTCAAGAGCTTCAGGATCTCTGTAAGAAATTCAACATTTCCTTGCATCATTCATCTCCATACTATCCGCAGGGCAACGGCCAGGCCGAAGCCACAAATAAAACACTTTTGAAAATTCTAAAGAAAACTTGTGAGTCTAATAAATTTGCTGATTGACCAGAGAAATTGGTCAAGGCTTTGTAGGCCTACCGCACCTCCGTCCATACGCCCACTGGGCAAACTCCGTTCTATCTTACGTATGGGATGGAGGCGGTATGTCCACACGAGATCCTCATTCCTTCGCTAAGGGTTCAGCTAGACAAGGAACTTAATCCCGATGAATATCGGGAGGCGTTGCTTACACAGCTAGAACTCTTAGACGAACGGCGTTTAGCTGCAGTCGATCATGCTCTTTCATATCAAAATAGACTCTCAAGGTCTTTTCAAAAGATAGTGATTGAGCGCAAATTTTAACAAGGAGACATGGTTTTGAAGCGAATTTTTATAAAACCTTGAGGTCCAAGGTCCAAATTGTCTACAAACTGGGAAGGGTCGTACGTCGTTAAGGAAGTGTACCTCAGAAACGCGTATAGGCTAGTTAATGTCGATGGTGAGGAGCTCTCTCACCTATGGAATGGGTTGTACCTTAAAAGATTCTACCCCTAATGTTGATAACAACACCAATTTGCAAAAGAATATTGTTGGCCATATGCCTCACTCCCCTTCATTGTGGTAAATGACCTCTATGTCCAGCCACACACACACAACACGGCGACCGAATGTCAATTCCCCTTTGTTTATGGTGTTTCTGCTCAGCCCTCGTGTAGGGAACCTAAGGTCAATTCTCTTCTTACTCAGACAAGGTCCAGGGGCAAAGGGGAGGCTAGCATGTAGACCAGCAAGCGGTATAGATCATGTGTATGAAGTCTCAAAGAGGGACGGTCAATTCAAAAGCAAAAGGAAATGATGAAATAGCAAAAGAAAATGATAAGAAAATAAGGGGCATGTCAAAGAGTGGCAGTACAGTTCCCCGCGGGACGCCCTTGAGCCTAGTTGTACGCATGCCCCCAATTCAAAAGAGCAATGACCTTAAAGTCCCTAGACAACAGACGAATTTTACATGTAACATACTCATTGCAAGTCTTACAAGCCAGTAACCCCGACCCCAAGACCAAGTCTTGTCTCATTGCTAATCTTCATGTTCTTCCTAAAAAGACCAAAGAACCCCTACATCTGGTCTGTGTTGGAACATTAATATTCAAGGGGCAAGAAACCTTAGTAAGCCAAAGATAAATTCACGCTGCATATAGATATTATTCGCCAAACAAGAGATGGAAATGAGGTCCATGGCTAAACACTCAAGAGCAAGAGGTGTTGTTATTCCAAAATCCAAAAAAATAGAAAATTCCAAAATCCAAAAAAAAATAAGAAATTCCAAAATCCAAAAAAAAATAGAAAATTCCAAAGTAAAAAAAAAACAAAATCTAAAAAAATTTAGAAAATCTAAAAAATCCAAAAAAAAATCAAAATATCTTAAAAATTCAAAATAAAAAATAAAAAAATCTTTAAAAATCCAAAAGAATGTGTGTACATACCGCTTTCCTTTAGCATGCATTGTTTATTTTCCTTTTCGCCTATTTAATAAGGCTCCGCCCCTTGACAAGTACGAAGTTGGGTTCATCATTATTTAAGCGCAAGGGGCTGAGCCAAAGAACAGATCTAACATGTTTTGTCAAGTGTGCAGGGATAGGTAATTCTAAGGGACACGCAGCGTTGTACTCAGTATTCTTTATCTCTCCTGTGTTTGGATCTCGTCTCACATTCGTGTCAATTGTAAATCATTCATTCCATAAAGATTGACATAAAATAAAATTTTCACTAAGGGATGAACAATATGTACAAAAGATAGAGAGGAGGTGGTTCACAAACTCCTCACTGTCCACCACCACTCTCCCCAGATCCCTCCTGTCTCTCTGCTGGTGGTGGCATCTCACCACCATCCCTACCACCCTGAACGCTACCCTCACCGCGGTGGCACCTCTCATCCTCCTCGTTCTTCCGCCGACTGGAGGAACCTGCCAAATATTGTCTAACTGAGGCGCCACGCGCCCCACTAACGCCAGTCCTACTCCAACTCCTACTCCTAGCTGCCTCTCCGAAGGTCTTCACCATACCCCAGAGCTCATCAATCCTAATCTGCTGCGCCATCACCTCTGTGCGCAATCTCACCATCTCTACCTGGTCTGCTGACGACCCCTGCACTCGCAGTGTCACCAGCTCTGCCGTAGCCTCTGCCACCCTCTGCTCTGCTGCCTCCGCCCGGATACGCAGCTGATCTCTCTCACCCCTGGCCGTGTCAATCTGCCCCTATAGCTGATCCGCGCGGTCGATGGCGGTCCTCAGCTCCCACTCCTGTAAAGGAACGATCTAGTCAGTGCCAAGTGTTTTTAACGTTCAATCTAAAGGTTCTATCTTACTTACCCGCTCCTCCAGGTCCCTCTGTGTCTCCTCCCCGCGTCTGACTGCAGTCGCCAGTCGATCCTCTAGATCCGACTGGGTGCTCTCCGCTGCTCTTGAGGAGGAGGCACCAGCAGTTGTGGCACTCCTTACTCTCTCCAACTCCCTCCGCAGCACAAGAAAATGCATGTTAAATCCCCAAATCAGCTTTGAAAGTGGTTAAGTACCGAAGTCTGAGTAAGTACTTACCAGCTGCTCTGCCTCCTTCTGCGCCACCTCGCGATCATGCGTCGCTGAGAAGAGCAGGGCTCGGAGTGATGCAGTCTCACCAGCCACGTCCACATGTAATCCATGTCCAACTCATTAGTTCAATTCCATAAAATCAAATTCAAAGAGTTGTAGTTTAGAGGTTTTACCTGGTGTCGGGCGCTCTTGTACACCTTTCCTCCGTACTTCAAGGCGTATGCCTGGAGGTACGCATCATCTGTGGTCGCGGTAGACTTGACAGCCTTGCCCCGGCGCTCCAAGTTTTGGATCTGTTCCTTTGCCCGTTCACGCCAGTCGGTAGTGTCGTGAAGCCCCCGGAAGCTCCGACCGGGTCTGCAGAACCGGTCACGAGTAGGGAACTCCACAACACTCTATCAAAGTCCTAGCAAGCGCTGGCATAGGAACAGATGCAGACGTAGCACAAGGTTGAGTGCATGCACCCACACCGACCTACCGAAGTAGGGGCGGGCCTGCACCAACCAAGGCTGTCCCTCATCGCTCTCCCCCAGATATGGCTGCCAAACCACCTGCACAACAAAGTTCAGTCAGTCATCAAGCAATCAAATCAAACACTGATCAAAGAGAAGGTTTATAGCACTTACATCCAAGTGAGGGTAGTTGTCTATGGCCTCCTGCAGGCGCTCCAACTGGTCACCAAGGCTGCGGGAGTCCCGGCGAGAATCCCAATGGCGTGCAATAGGCACGAGGCCTGGCCGTGTGAGGATCCCTCTCCCTAGGACTGGAAGGTGAAGGTAAGACCAGACCTGCAAAATAAGAAGGAGATTAGATCGCAGTTTAAAGCAAAATGTAGTTAAGTTCAAGGGTTAGGGAGAAGTAGTGTACCTGGAGAAAGGGGAAGAATCCGCTCGTCGAGGTCTGCCGCTCGGAGGCGCCCAAGCTGTCGAACTGGTGCGCCAGGAACGCCGCTCCCCAGGCGAAGCCCCCTACCTCCGCCAAGTCCTCCAGGAGAGGCAGGAAGTGGCAATGGACTACATCGCCCCTCGTAGCAAACAAAAGTCTGCCAAGAAAAAGGATGAGGAAGCGACGCAAGTCTAGGTCCACCTCCGCTCCTGGCTCACTCGCCAGTTCCCTCCTGCTAACCCGAACCAACCTCTCAAAATACTCATCATCCGTCTCCCCTGCTCCTTTCCCCACGTCATGTAACCCTAGACTCTCCTACAGTGCTACCGTGGCGACAAGGGATGACCTATGACCAACAGGTAACCCTAGCAACCGCTCGGCCAGGTCCTCTGGTAGCATGGTAGGTAAAACCACTCACCGGTCTCCCGTAAACTCTGAGCCCTGTGATCCAGCTCACATCCTCGAGGCTGGGGATCATGTGTCCCCATGGGAATATGAAGGCGGTCGCCTCCATGTCCCACCTGCTTCGCAGAGCCTGGGTGAGAGCCGAGTCCGCCCTCATTCACTCCATCCTAAAAATCTCCCCGAACCCTATCTCCTCCACTCTCTCTCTTTGGAAAGGGGGGAATGCCAGGAAGATAGCCAACACTAGGGTCCACGACACCCGGGCCCTCATCTCACCCTGCAGGCATAATTGAACTGTTAAACAATCAGGTTTTAGTGTTCAATCAGAGTCACGACCCCTATGCAAATCGCGACCTTGTCACGACAAGGCGGTGCGACACGACCTTATCGCGTCGCCTTCCTGGGCCGCGATAAGGCCACGTCCGTTCACACTGCCTGCAACATGGTCGCGACACCCCGAGCCGTCACGACAACTGTCGTGATGGGTGGCGCTGACGCGTTCTCAAGACTGGACCGGCCGGAGCTTCCCTTGTCCAATCCTCTTTCCCATGGGATTCACGCCCTACATCCGCCCTCTAGGGGCTTCCTCTACCATTCCCACACATCCATTCAAGGCTTAGGGTCGGATTTACTTACCGATTTCATCGCCTTTGCCTTCTTCTTCCTCGCTTCTTCCACATCGACGGCGGGGGCCTCCACCTCTTCCTCCTCCTCCATCTCGACGTCCATCTCCACCTCCTCGACCGGGGGCGCCTCTGCCCGGTGCCGGGAGCTCCGTCGCTCTGCGTGACGCTTCGCCCGTGAGGATCCTTCGCCGGTGTTTCCTCCTTCCATGGAAGTTTTTTTGGGGTAATTAGGTTGAGTTTGGGAGAGAATGCAAGAAAAGGGGAAGCTAATGTGCGAGGATTGCAAGGGGAATTGGAAGATTCGAAGGATGGAGGTTTGGGATGTTTGAAATCAAGGAAAGGGGAAGAGGAAGGCGCCCTTTGCGTTTTGAATTGCTCGGTTTGAGTCGCGGCGTAGCGGTGGGTCGTGTCTTTGTCGCGACGTCCTAGATGGTCGCGACAAGATCGCGACCACTGGCCTTGACGCGTTCTTGAGGCGGTTATCGTAGCTGGCGCGACATAAACAGAGCCCTTTGCGCAGACGGAAAAATTCTGTTTTATTTATTCATCAAGTCTATACATTCACTAATTCATTCCTACAATCAATTAAATGCCAAAAGTCTGCCCTAACTACCATTTGATGTCCTCCCTACAATCAATCCAATTATTCTCAAATGTCCGCCGCTGCCGGCTGAATCCTCTTCAATGCCTCAATGTATTCCTTGGTCACGTCCTCATCTTCCACTACCTCAGCTTAAAGGAGACCCAATGCACATCCTTCCCAATGGACGATGGCGCTACACACGTCACGCTCGTCCTGCTCTTCGCCCCTCTTCCTCTCTTGAACGGGCAGGTAATGCGATAAGAGAGGAACGACCGTTCGAGCCTCACCGCATTGGAGGTAGCAGCGATCCGGGTTGTAGAGAACCAGCACTTCATTGCCTAGAAGTCGCAAGGCCAGTCCGGTGCGTTGAGGAAGATGGATCATCCGGTTGTGCAAGAAACGCAGGCGCATGTCAAATTCGGCCACGGTCATCCTTTTGAAGTAATCACGCCATGCCTTCAGCCCTTTTATTTGAGTGGTCTTGCACCAGGCTTGGGTAGACATGCGAAGAGGCCCACCCACGAATGCCAGCGGATGATGAAGCATTGTCTTACACTCCGTGGCCAAGTTCTCCATCTCCCGAAACTGAATGTGCATGCCCATCCAAAGCTCGAGGGCGATGACCGAGCCATAGAAGGGGCCCCCGGTAGCTGCAGAAGTAAGTCCAGCATAGAGATATCCCAGAACCGCCTAGCCAATACTCATACCTTCTGAAACTGAGGCAATGATGCTGAGATTGGTGAAGGAGATCGCGTCGTCCGTCACTGGAAAGAGAATAACCCCGCAAACGCAGATTGCGGCTGCCTTAGCAATGGCGATATGATTCCCTGTTTTGCGCTTACATTGAGAGATGATCCACTGCGCAATAGGGAGAAGGTGAACGTGCATCCCGCTGGTCATGGAATGCAAATCAGTCTTCCTCGTAGTAATCTCCGCAAGGATGCTCCATGAGTTGATGTGTGCCACAGTGTAGGAAATCGCGAGCTCCTCGCCCCTCTGATATCGCGGAAGACCAAGCATTATCTCTAGCTCCTCCAATAAGATGGTAGCCTCAAAGCCGGGGAAGATGAACGTGAGGGTCTGGGCGTGCCACAGTTCCGCCAACGTCGTAACGCTGTCCCATATGTGCACGATCTTGTCATACTTCTTGGCTAGCACAAGCACAGTGGAGAGCCCCCACTCTTTCAAATGCCGGATAGAAGTAGGCGGCAAAAGCTCGATCATCAGGGCTAACCAGGGTACCTTGAAGAATCTTCTCTGCCCGGGTAAAATCTGAAGTGATAGAAGAAAGAGTTTGAGGAAAGGGAGAAAGAAGAAGAAGGAAACAGGGGGAAAATAGGGCAGAAATTCAGAAGTTAGAAGAAGAAGACTACTTACTTGAAGCTCTAGGCGGGTACATATGTGCCCCGAGATGGAAGAGAGCCGCTGGAGATCCGCGTGAAACTCACGAGCCACCTTGGGTCCAATATATGGCAATATACCCTCCTGGCAAGTAGAGAGGGATCTGTAGGAGAGAGAAAATTGAAGAAGAGAGGAAGCAGAGAATTAGTTGCGGGATTAACACCCCAAACCACCTATTTATAGAACTCTAGGGGGGTGCAAACCCATCCTAACCCCGTAATTGGTTGATAGGATAAGACTAGGAGAGGTTTAGAAGTCCTAATGGAAGTCTAAGTGTCGTAGGATAGAGGTTAACATAGGTTTTCTGCGTTTTCAGGGTTCGGTCGGAGTCGCGACGCCGCGATATGACGCGACCAGGTCGCGACATGGCGGGGCACCGCGACTATCTCGCGGTCTTACAAGGCGTCGCCTCTCTATCTTATGTGTTATTCCCATGTCTGTGCTTAGTGTATTTGTTTGTTTGATTATGTTTGTGTATATATTGTCCATTTCGTGCTTATTTATGTTTGTTTATTGCCAAAAAAAAATATACAAAAAAATCAAAAAATCACCAAAAAAAAAGAAGAAGTCGTCACAGGTAAGTATTTCTTCCTTACTCCTCTGCATTATTATATGGTATTCTATGTAGCACCCCGGAAATTTTAATTACATAAAAATTCAAATAAATGGAAATATATAATTTCCATAATATCCGAGTATTTAAAACATACATATATTATCGTATGTGCTAAAACACATCGGAAAATTCCGTAAAAATTATAAATCAACCCCAAACATTATACTAAACGTTTCACAAAGAAATTTGTGACAAGAAAATTGGATTAGCTAAGTTTAAAGTGTTTCGCGACTTATTATCATAATTCATGAATAAGTCGAAATATCATTATCACACATACTTGGACGAGGTAGAAAATTAATAAAAATCATATATGGACTTCAAATAATATCCTCTAATGACCCATTAAGAAATTTGGTTCAATAAAAATCATTTGGGGTATGTTTAAGAATTATTGTGACCGATTATCCAAATAAAGAAACGAGTCGGAAAACCGTTAACACGGAATACGACGCAATCATAAATTAAATAAAAATGTTAGAAATGCTTCTAACAATATATAATAATGACCCAATATCATAAGTGGGCCAATGGACCACAGATGACCAAAAATCAAATGAAACAAGAAAATTCATGGAAATTCGTAACTCTAAATAGGCTGAAATTAGAAAGAGGCAATTTGAGTTGAATTGGGATGCAATCATGCATTCATGGCAACCCAATTCGTGCCTAACTATGAGGGGAGGTTTCCTAATGCGTCACACACTCAAAGGGAGGAGGAAATCATCAAAAATAGGAAATCAAACATGCCAATCCCGAAACCCTCCTTTCCTAGTTATAATAGGACTCCTAAACACCATAGTTACTTAAATACTCTTCACCCAAACCCTAGGAACGAATTTAGAACTTGCTAGGGTCATGTGGAGGAGCTCTTGGTGGCTGAGAAGCTGTGGAACGACCACAAGAAGCTCTTCTTCTTCCCCTTCTCGTCTGCTGCGACCTGCACAAACCACTCTCTTGAAGTCGACCAAAGGTGAGTCAAACCTAAACCAAACCTTGCAAGGCCTATACCCCTGGAAATAGGGTCAAGTCTACGTTCTAACCCAAGTGGAATGCTCAAATTCCATGCAGTATACACGGAGTAGTAAGCGTTTTCCTCCAAGTGGTCTGAACACGGGTTTTCTGGAATAATGGGACTTCTTCAACCCAAAAGGTAGGTTTTCTCGGGCCAAACCTTAACATATCCTATACCAATGTGTAGAGCATCAAGTTAACTTTCATTTCCCACTGGTTTCATCGAATTTCATTTAGTAGATCTTGATTTATAAGCGTTTTGCCAACGTCGCGCACTGTTAGAGCTTTTCCCGTTCTTAATATATTGCACATGTTTTGAGACCGAATTAGAGAAAAGTCATAACATGAAAGTTATTCTAATTGATGTCCTCGTCAGGTTCCATGTTGAACGTTTTGTCTAGATCTCATTAGTTAGAGAGTTATAAGCGTGGTAATAGGGTTGCTGCATAAGACTACGTCTTCAAGTTGCCCTTGTTCTGACCTTGTGTTCCCCGTGATCAAAACCTATCGAAACCATCTTTGTTGTTCAATTCCGAATTACTGAAAATACCCTAGTATGTCTAGGTTATTTTAAAACTGGTTTCGTTATTTTTCACGCACCGTGCAATTTGTTCTCTATTTTAGAACAACCCTATGTCAAAAAAAGGAAAGACAGGTCCGTAATCCAAGGCACTGTCCATGCTCTGTCAGGGTCAGGCACGGACCCTGTGAATGCGACGGCCCGATATGTCGCTTTCAGAGGTCTTATTGCGACAGCCCTATTGTCGTCTTCTGAATGCGACGTGTACTACGTCGCTATATGGCTGCCTAATCTAACCGACACGTCGCCTTCCTTACATGACCCTGTCGCCTTTTAGCCATCCCTTCGCGGCCCTTGTCCTGTCGCAATCTGACACCCTGTCGCCTTCCTTATATACCCCTGTCGCCTTCTCAGAATTTTACCTGAAACCACGTGTTCTCCTGCATAGTTTTCCGCATATACCCAAGGTCTGTTTAAATATGATATTCACTGTGTAAGTTGCATGTCTTGGGTCAGATCATTACATGATTGTTATTTAATGACTTAAAAAGTGTTAAACCCATTTAAAAGCTTTAATTACATGAATGCTATTCTAAGTGCTCCTTAAATGTTATGATCCATTTGTGCTACTTGTGATTTAATCTTCCTACTGTTCTTCCACGTTTAAATGATAATGGTTATCATAAAATCTTGCAAACCATGATTAGTTAAAGTGCATAGTTAATTCCATGTTATATTGTCAAGTGCTTCCTGCGAGTTTGAGACCGATGGTTTGTGAATTGAGACACGCGTACCGCACTACACACTAGTACTATTAGGCAGCCTTTTCTTGGGAATTGGAAACTCTCTACCAGTCATTCCGAATCGGTAGACTAGCGACATTTTTCCAAGGCCTCCGTAAATCTCCTCTGACCATGGATTCCCACATGGCCGACGAGTTGGTTGTACCATTGAAGTCCCCTGAAGATAGCGTGCACTTCCTTTCTCCTCTTGTTCTCGTGAGCGTGATTTGACAATCTAGACTAAAGCCATTAATGTAAAGATTTAACCAAAGTACAAATCGTACCGTTATGCTTCCGAATTTATCTCTTAACCATTGTACTCGTGAAGTCATGTTCCATTACTTATTACTTGTTCTCCTCATCATCACGAACATGACATTACACATGCTTACTTATTGAAACTCTCACTGGCCATTATAAATGACTGTGGGTATCTACATTTAAAATTTAAGTGAGATGCTGACAGGGCACGGCGTGTGTCCAAGGGCTCCAATCTAGCCCCAATGACGGCGAGTCATAGATATACTGTTAACCATGGGGTATAATGATTACTGGCGTTGCATCTGCGCTGGGAAAATCGTGCGTGCGTGTTGAATGATAGATATAACAACCACATACACGTGTCCTAGTGTACATTGTTGATGGATCTTTTCTTGGTGTACATTAGTGTCTACGTGCCTGATTAGTGTTACTTGATCGTGCTCGTACATTCTTGCTTGCTTGCTTGCGTGATATGGCCATCCTGCATTTAATGCAATTAGTGATATCCTGCGTTCTTGACATCAAGTGAAATCTCGCGGGCTCGTACAAAGTGATCTATTGCTAGTTCTATCTTGTCATATTGTTCATCAATCTTGTTCTATCATAATCACTCTCTCTAGCTTATTTTATATATCATGTTTTAACGAGTTTTATTCGTGCTTGCATATCATTCATCGTACTTGCCTAGTCCTAAATTGCTAATCACTTATATCATTGCCCGCACATGGAGATATAAATCCTACTGGGCTAGTTTGCTCATTCCCTACTTTTACCCCATCTAGGTGACTATGAAGTTCAAGAGGAAGAGCAAGTCGAGGATGGGAATGCGTCCGAGTGATGAGCGTTCCAACTATGAGTCTAGTTATAGTAATTCGCTTTGAGAGTTAGAACATGTAGTAGGAAGTGAGAAGTATCATGTACTTTTGTTTTATTGAGTCTTAGTCCTGTAATAGTTTCCACTTTGAATACAATAAGTTGAGATTTGAATACAATTTATATTGAGTTCAACATATGGGCCCTATTATGATGTTGTGTTGATACACATTTAGTGCGTACTAGCTAGAGGCTTATTTGCCGACTGTCCACGTCTCGAATTATCGACTCGAATTAATTAATAATATCCGCTGCGAAATTCTCGGGACGTGACATTCTAGCTATTATATCATGTCAAGGACCGGCTGGTTCTCAATGTGCTTTGGGATTTGAGTTCCCCTTTACCAAAAACAGTGATAATCTAGGTGCACATTGTTAATCGTTGAATAAGCTGTTGAGTTGGGTAAGTTCGGGGACGATGGATTCAGGCCTGCACTGCAGTTGTGGGTAGTCTCTTAACCTGTTCTTATTGGACTTAACAATATTATCCTTGATATATCTTCTATTTTCTCTTTTTCTTTGCATTTGTTTTGATGATTTCTTTTATTTAGCCCAACATGCATCATGTAGGACTTTGAGCTTTCCTGACTCATTCATGACTATTGATGAGCCCTTGTTGAGTGCCCAATCATCCTTCATATTCCAAACAAGAAATCCAATTCCACTCCGAATCGGAAGGTTTGCCTTCGAGTGAGTTGTTCCCGTCAGTTTGACAAGAATTTCCCTGTCTAGATTCTCTATTAAATTTTCATCATATTCCTTTGATCCGTTTTGGTTGCGAACCGCTCCCAGGGCAGAGTTATGAGTTACCTACCTAGCACGCACATGTCCCTCCAAAACGAAACCTGCAGGCCAATCGGCTAGGGTACCTCTCAATCGAGAGGTTGATCGTCCTCTTCTTTTCTCCTTCTCGTCCAGACTTGTGCTTTTCTTTGCATTCTGCTCGAGCAGCTGACTCGGGGCTCTCACGAAGATTCCAATTGCTCGTTTGTTAGATCGGGAGTCTCTTCACCTTGGCTCCCACTTTTCAGTCCACTCCACATCATTTCCGTTCCACCGTCACTTCGTGACACCTCCACTACACTTCCACTTCGTCTGCTTGCAAAGTGTAAGCCAAGAAGGGGCAATCTGTAGACACCCGGTTCTGACTAATGAGTTGAACCACTTTTCTTACTATCTTAGTGAGCCCCTAGTTGGTCACTCACCTTGAGCCCATCATTAGCCTTGTTTTGGGCCCATTAACAACTCAAATTGCCTTGAAATCCCGCCCATTATCACTTTGAGAGAGTCCCTAGGCTTAAATAACCATTATTCTTTCACATGATTGGCTGATAATTCACAGATAATTGGCTTCCTTGACACGTCGCATCGTAGCGCCACGTCTCAGTGTCGCGTCGCTACTGGTCGCCGCGACAGCCCATGCATTTTCATGCACGTGGGCATACTGTGGCGACGCCCCGTCGCGTTTCCATTTAGCGGCCCTACGATGCACCGCGACAGCAGCTACGCATGCAGGCCTCCACAACCAACTCCTATTTATCCTCTCATGGGTTTATCTTTATCTCCAGGGAATATCTCAACCCCTTGGGCGGGATTTGGGCCCTAGGGACTCTCTTAAAGGTCCCAAGGACTCTCCTATGCGATTTTCATTGGCATTTATCTCCCATTTCACTTATTATCCATTTTAATGGGATTTTCTCTCTCAAAGGCTTATAAAATCAAGGCCCCCTCTTCATGGACGGGGGGGTCCGATTTTCACCCCAAAGGGCTGCCGAATTCTCCACTGAGCTATACTTAGCCTCATAGCCCTCCCATTTCCACTCCTTCCCTCACATTCCACCTAACAAAAGCTTGCTACTTCATCATCCATGGAGCGTGGAGCGTGAGGAGGGCGACCCCCACTTCATCCAAGAGCTTCTGCACGATCATTTGAACGTCATCCACGCCAGGGAGTCGCCCTAATGGGGCTCATTCTTCTCTTCTCCCTTTTTCCTCTATTTCTTCATGCATTTTATTTTATTTCTAGATAGGTTGCATCCCTTCCCATTCCCACGTTTTCCTACTACCCAAGGGGTTTAAAAACCACCCCCCAGCTTCGTTCCCACCATGCTTTCTTTTTTCTTTTCATTTTGGGAATAGTTACTACGCTTAACTTGTTCTAATAGGGCTTTTTCTTGCTTCTTTTTGTTTTGGCAGGCACCCAAGTGAGATCCCACTAGGAGCTCTCGTCCTCTAGCCGGCTGGAGGATGGGAAGAAGGTCCCATCCATCATCTCCCACACAGAAGAGAACGCGATAGTGGAGAGGGACGCGACAAAAAGACACAGCTGGCGATGGCGACGCGGTCTCAGCATCATCGCGGCAGGTAACCCTGTCGCGACACCAGGTCCACTTCCATTCTCTTTCCTTTTCCTAGTTTAGTTAGCCTATGTTATTTTCTTCTCATTTGGCAACTATCTAGGTGGCGATCACATTCCTATTTTCCATGCTATTAAATTTAATATCCTATTGCGTGTCTTTGGGGTGCACATTCCCCGTGATTACACCTCTCTGTGGATATGACCTATTCTCACCACTTTATTAGTTCATCTTTGTGATTTTAAATTTGTGAGACAGTTTGGAGAAGGTGAGCATATTGATTTGTGTATGAAACTCTCGACAACGGAAGTGTACAATCAACAATGCCGCGCTTCATCTTGGCGCCGTTGCCGGGGAGGCGTTAGAGTTTGATTTAAATCTGCTTTCATTTGATTTTATTTGCATTGTGTTTTTAATTGACTTGTTATTGGGCTTTTCATTTCAAATTTGCACAAAGGAGGAACATGGAGATTGGGCTTGTCATTTAAGCCCATTGGAGAGGAGAGCTTGCTGATTTGATTTTGCATTTTCCTTTCATTCAGAAATTTAGATAGGAGAGTGTGAGTGAAGCTTGTAGTGAGGATTTCATGTACTCTCTGTGCATGTACAGAGATTTCTTTCAAGTTGGCATGTAATAATTGGCCTTTTGGTGGTTTGGAATTAGTTTATAGTATCACTTTATATTTTCTTAGTTAATTTTTATTTCATTTAGTTCAAAAAAACCAAATAAAAATAAAAAATCTATAATCTAAAAAATTTCTAAATCGTTCTTTCATGTAAGCCGTTTGTTTTGCAAAATAAAAATTTCATCTCTCAAGATTAGAATCACTTGTTTTAGGACATTCATCATTTTAATTGTCATTTGAATTCCATTTCTTTTTCTGCATTGAAGAGTGCGGGGGAAAGGTAAGGTTTCTAACTCTTGTTTCATGCATTAGACTTAGCGTTAGAAAACCCGTGTTTGGACTTGCTTTGTTGCATTTCATATTTGTAAAAGGGACTGCTTAAGGGCATCACCCTTTAGAAATCATAAAGATAAGGTGAGAGATTTCATCACCCTTTCCTTTGCCCAAAAATCACAAAAATTTTCCACATTCTTGCATTTGCATAAACTTTCAATAAAAACCAATAGACATGGCCCTAGGGTTCATAATTAGATTTATCATTTCTTAATTCCAAAACTTATCTTTAAGTCTGGTGTCGAGAATTAGAGGTTAAAAAGCTTATGCTTAAGTGAGTTAGAGGTTATTTAATTGGGTCCTTGCGAAAGCAAGGGGGGCCTCCCTCTACTCCACCTCTTACCTGGCCGGTACAAGAAGAGCTAGGATTGGGTTTAAGCAAGCATAAATCCAATTTTGAGAAAAATAACATAGGTCCAAGGAACACTTAGTGTTTAGGTTAATTTGTTTTGAAAAGTGTTTGTTTGTTTGTGTTTGTTCATAAAAATTCAAAAAATCAATAAAAATTCAAAAAAACATAAATAGAAGGCTTTTCAACTGTGCATGCTTGGTAGACGTTCCTTGAACTTAGATTTGGCTCAACCTATAGACGAGATTGAAAGATTCTTTCATAGGATGGCCAACCAAAATCAAAACCAAGTTGCTAGGAATGTAGAGGAGGTCGCACCCAGACAAATGAAGGAGTATTTTATTCCTTCTAACTATCAGCCTGCTACTTGCATCAGGCCATAAATTACTGTAAACCACTTTGAAATCAAGCCAGGTACCATTCAAATGTTGCCATCCTTTTATGGCAATCCCAATGAAGATCCGTATAAGCATATAGATGAGTTCCTAGAGATTTGTTCTACTGTCAGGATCCAAAATTTCACTGAAAATGCTTTGAGACTGATCCTATTTCCATTCTCTCTAAAAGATAAGGCCAAACATTGGTTAGGAACCATAGGGAGAACCATTAGAACATGGCCAGAAATGCAGCAGGAGTTTTTGAAAAAGTTTTACCCTATTGGCCGCACCAACACCATGAGAAGAGCAATAACTGGATTCTTCCAACACCCGGGAGAGTTAATGCATGAATCATGGGAGACATTAAAAGAGTTGCTTAGAAAATGCCCCCATCATGGTCTGTCGAGGTGGCAAAATAGTCCAAGCTTTTTATGAAGGTCTGACAGAATCGAATAGGCAGATGGTTGATGCCTCATGTGGAGGAGCATTCATGACTAAGAGTGAGGATGAGGCATATAATCTGTTTGAAACATTGAGTGAGAATTCTATCAATCATGCCTCACTCCACTCTTATGAGAGAGCATTAGGACCTATAAAGAAGGCAAGGTTGTATGAACTAAGGGAGAGAGGAGAATCAAATTCGAAGGTAGAAGATCTGATAGCTAGACTTGACCAGAGATTGGAGCAGACATTGGAACAAAAATTTGATCAATTACTATCTTTGACTGGGCAAGCCACACCCAAATTTTCTCAACCACCTGAAACTTGTTCTATGTGTGCTAGCTCAGCTCACTCCACGAATGCTTGTCCCACTACTGCCCAATTGCCTCCTTTCATTCAAGAACAAGTCCAAGCTACCCAAGGTTTCTACAAACCCTCCTATGATCCATATTCTAACACATACAACCCTGGTTGGAGAAATCACCCGAACTTTTCTTGGAAAAATCAATCTGAACAAGTGTCTCAACCTTCTTTGAAGCAACCCATGTATGGTCAATCCTATCATAATCAGAATCTGGGATTTGACCAATCTTCTTATTCCAAACCTCCACAATTCCAAGGAAACCAAAACTCAAATCAATTTGCTTACACCAATTTCCACCAACCTTCATATAATCAACCATCACCTCCTCAGCCCAATTGGGAAGATAAAATGAATCAACTCCAAAACATGATGGCGACTCTATGCCAAACTGTGCAAGAACAACAAAATCAATATCAAAATCAAAACCAAAATTTTCAACAAAATTTGACAAGGATAGAGTCTCAAATTGCTGATGTTTGTCAAAGGAGGGAATCAGGGCAGCTGCCAAGTCAAGCTGTAGCAAATCCAAGGAATAACCCTCCCAGATTTTACCAGAACCAGCAATACCATCAGACCCAGGGGTACAGACCACCACCTACTCGCAAAAATGCACCTCCACCATCAAACACACAACAAGCTTTTGTCCAAAACATTCCAGCACCATAAAGTCAGAATCAACATATACAACAGGACCATCCTCCTGCCCAAGCTAGGGGCCCTCAAGTAGAAAATGTTAAAACTGTGTCAACCTTGAGAAGTGGAAAATTCAGAACAAATCCTCACCCACACATGTCAACATTGCATGAGGATAAAGAAAATGAAATTGAAACTGAAATTGAAGAAGAGATTGAAGAAAATGTTGAAAAATTCAAGAGAAAAGAGAAAATGACTGAAGAACCTCTAGATAAAGTCAAAATGAATGAAGATCCAAGCTGTTACATTCCAAGAGTCCCTTTTTATGAAGCCTTAAAGTCAAAATCCAAAAAAAAACCTACTGGTAATGAAGAACTCTTACAGCTCTTTAAGCAAGTTCACATCAACATTCCTCTCCTTGATGCCATTAAGCATGTGTCTGCTTTTGCCAAATTCTTAAAAGAATTGTGCACTCCAAAACGTGAAGTGAGAAATAAAACTGAAACAATCATTCTTCCAGAAACTGTGAGTGCCATTATCTTGAACCAACTCCCTAAGAAGCTCAAAGATCCAAGCACTCCACTAATTCCTTGCACCATCGGTGGAGTCACTTTTGAGAGCGGCCTTGTGGATTTGGGAGCCAGTGTCAATCTCTTATCTTATGTTATTTTTGAGAAATTCAAGTTAGGAGAATTGAAACCCAATTATGTTGTCCTTCAACTAGCCGATCGTTCTGTCACCACTCCTAAAGGCTTAGTTGAGGACGTTATTGTGAAAATCAATGATTGTTACTTCCCTGCCGATTTCATCGTTCTGGATATGAACACTTCTTAAGATTTAACTCAGTCCACCATCATCCTTGGTAGACCCTTTTTTGCCACAACTAAAGCTAACATTGAT
Organism: Colocasia esculenta; assembly: GCA_014218235.1. Classification (NCBI taxonomy): domain Eukaryota; kingdom Viridiplantae; phylum Streptophyta; class Magnoliopsida; order Alismatales; family Araceae; genus Colocasia; species Colocasia esculenta. Next base: position 20,240,025 of record CM024765.1, on the reverse strand, counting down.
TGTGCTACTGGGATGATGAATATATCATTTGGAGATAGGCGGGTTAGTATCAATATTTTTAAGGCATCTGGGCATCATGATCAAGGAGAGAGTTGTCTAGTGGTAGATTCCTTGGAAGAATCTTTTGTGGAAGAAGCAGTAGACCACCCCTGTGCTCTAGGGTTTGAGGGAGACGAAGGACAATTTAGTTCCATGTTTCAGGATAATGATCCATCATTTCCATTAGAGTGTCCTCCTAAGGTTGAGCTAAAACCACTCCCTGCTAGTTCAAAGAACATCTTTTTAGGAGAGAATGAGACTTGGCCCATCATAATTGCTAGCAATCTTGTAAAGCCAAAGCCAAAGCCAAAACATTCCACGATAAACACATTCACAGAAAATTTTTTCAAGTGCATGATAAGGTCTGGCTAATTAATTCTAGGCTTCGTCTGTTTCCAGAAAAATTGAAGTCCGGATGGGATGGTCCTTACACTGTTGTCAAAGCTTGTGACAATGGTGTTGTCATTATTCTTGATCCTAAAACTGGACAATCATTCACTGTTAATGGGCAAAGTTTAAAGCATTTCTTTGAAAGCCCATCTTCCTTAAAAATTGACTCTACCAAGTTAGCCGAGCCAAATGGAGCCTAATTGCGTCCGGCTGAAGACGATAAACTTAGCACTCTTGGGAGGCAACCCAAGTGTACAGATTTCTTTTATCAGGTAATTCTCTGTTTTACTTTCTTTTCCTGTAAATAAGTAGGGGGGAGAGGTAGAATAAGCATGCATTCATAGTCCCCATTCTAACTAATGCTTCGTTCTTTATATTGAGCATGTGCAAATAAAAAGAAATTTTCACAATGTTTCATCTTTGAATAAAAATGTGTGGCATTGCGCAACCCAGACTATGTGTCTGATCTTTAACCATTAAAATTTTGTAGTTGTCACATCCCTTTGCAAACATCCATGTCATGTAGCATCTAGTAAAGGGTTACATGTACTTCTTGTCTACCTTATGTAAGGATTTATGGCAAGAGATTTTCATACACACACTACACAGCCACTTAGACTAGCTGAACCCGAATGTAGCAAATTTGTCAAAGCTTGTAGGATAGAGATGATTGGTTTTCTCCCTTCCCCTTAAGTGAATTGCGAAGGAAGTGAAGGCGTGTGATCAAGGAACCTGACTGCCCATCCTTCCTTTAAGAGGAAAAGAAAAGAAAAGAAAAGAAAAGGCAAAAGTAAAAGAAAAAAATATATATCCATGAAAAATGCCCCGGATCTGAGTAAAGTTGGACTCGCTACTCTTGAAAAGTGATGGGTTGTGCAGCATTATGGATGAAAATAAAAGAAAAATTCTGAGAGCACAAAGTGCAAATAAAGGGGCAAAGTCCTCAACTCAGAAAAATAATCCTCAAGGAAGATGGGCAGAATGGAACTGAGAGAAACAACCCAATATGACTGAGCAAGGATCTTATTCCACAAATCTTTTCTTCTCTCTCGAATTAATCTAATCTCAAGCACTAGTTAAGGCAGAGGAGCTCCATGAGGGCTGATGTGAACTCTTAAGTGAGCTATCATTCGTGCACTAATTTCTTGTCATAAGCCCTTACAATTAGGAAAGACATACATCTACATTAATCTTATACATGATGGTTATTTAGCATGAGACATTACATCTTCTAGTCTTACATTTGGAATAATTTTTATTGCTAAGGGACTAGCAATGTTCAAGTAGGGGGGAGTGATAACTGCACAATTTTTAGTGTTAAATTTCATACATATCGTTGATTTTAGACATCATTTGTCTGTAAATAATATGTAGTTTGATTTTAAATTTCATTTCATCCATAAATAAATTTTTAAACATTTTTAGTTAAATTTTTGGGTAGAACACATATATAGTTAGAATTTTCATTGAATAAAGTCAATACTTCTTGAATAGTTTGACTAATAAAGTGTTCTCACTTCTTATAAGTACATTGTACATAAATAACTTTTTATTTTATTATTACTTTTATAAACATCTTTCAATTCTTGTAAATAGTAGTTGTAAATAAATCAAATTTGTAGTTAAATAAATCATGCCACATATCCCATCTAATCCCATTAAAAAAATAAATATTTTAAAACACCCCAACCACATCTCCACATACCCCACTTAACCTCTTCTTTACCCTTTCTTGTCTTCCCCACCAGGAACCCACTAGAAGCTTCACGAAGAAGTTGGAGGCAAGCAACAGAGCTGCTGCGGATGTAGCTCTGGCATGGCGAGCCCGGGCGCGATGGAGACGGTGCGCAGAAGAAGGCGGTGTGCTGGCAGATGGATGCAGGAGGCCAGGGTCTTGTGGCTGGCACCAAGGCGGCTGGCAGTGCAGATGGCGTGTGTTGTTGCTGTGAGGAGTAGGGGCTGTGCGTGCGACGCAGGCCATGTGCGGCCAGATCTGGGTGGGAAGCAGCGCCTGGAAGCCTATAAAAGGACCCCAAGGTCCTCTGATTTGGGAGTTCGAGGAGTTGGGGGCTAGTTCGATATCTTTGGGTTTTCTTAGTTTTTCTTTTTGTTCTTCCATAGTTCAGGGTTTTCGCCAATGAGATTTGAGGGAGTTTTATTCGGCATTTTTTTCTGTAATTTTCATTTCAGCATCTATAGGGAGTTCGACTCCAGGGGAGAGACAGTTTGGCTGGTTTGATTTCTTTGGGTTTCCTTTGCTGTAAACATCTGGGGGAGTTCTTCTGTGAGATCTGTGAGAGTTAAGAGAGATGTGAGAGATTGAAGGCTGATACAGAGTTCGATCCAATTTAGTTTCCATTTTCTCTTTTTAGATTTTACTATTTCTTCTGTGCTGTTAAAGAAATCAGATTGTGTGATTTATCTATCACTTCTCTGTTCCGGAGATGTCGATCCAGTAAGGTGTTCCATTTATTTTTGTGTTGATGTTTCTATCTCTTTTGTGTTCAAGAGCTCAATCCAGTGAGTTTTCTTTCTTCATTTGGTTCTATTCAAATTTCTGAGATTATCTGTTCTTTATTTTCTTCGGTGAAAATTGTTGAGAGATTCCTTGGGTTGGATTGAACTGTGAGGGTTTTGGTTCGGCGGTCCATAGGTGAGAGCTGTGAGAGTTGTGCTTGGCTGGTGGTGATTTTTTGGAATTTTTTGGGGTTTTCCTGTTTTCATCTCTGTTCATTGTGCAGATTTTCTGTTCAGATGGTTGGGGTCTTTTCAATTCGGTAAGGGATTCGGATAGTCGAGTGGTAGTGGTAGACATCTTGAATTTTTCCTTTCCTTGATAGTTTTGTTACTGTGGGGAGAGGGTTGAGCATTTTTAAGGAATTTTTAGTTCGGAATTTGTTCTTTCTCCTGTGTTGTTCAGATCTGGGAGGCTCAGCTTTTTCTTTTGAAATTATTTCATCTCTTCTGTGAGGGCATCCCGAGGGCGACTGCAAGTGTTTGGGTTTCTCCTTCTTTGCTGAAGATTGGGTTGGGAGAGATGGTTCTGCTGCCTTCCCTTTTAGTTTCTGGTTGAGTTCCTTTTCACTGTCTCATTTTGATTTGATGTTTATGGAGAGTTGAGAATGTTAATTGTTCATCCCCTGAGCTATAGGGGTACATTGATTTGATAATTTTTCTTAGATTCTTATTCTGTCATATTTTTATCTTTTTAAATCCAGAGCATTTCAGAATTAGAGGTGCATTTTTATGTTTCTAGTTCAGATTTTTGTCTACTTGTTTGATCCCTCGATTGAGAGGGTACAGTGATACCAAGTTTCTTTAATTTCAATTTTACTTGTTCTTTCATTAAGTTTGACATGTCAAGGGAGAGGGATTTGATTGGTGTTTCTTACACAATTGAATTTAATGCAATATTATTTTGGTGAAAATGTGTCCGTTAGAATGGTTTCAAGTCAAAGTAGTTTAATTCAAATTCTATTCAGCCTCTCTGTGGATATGACATGTTCTCACCACTTTATTAGTTCATCTTTGTGATTTTAAATTTATGAGACCGTTTAGAGAAGGTGAGCATATTGATTTGTGCACGGAACTCTCGACAACGGAAGTGTACAATCAAGAATGCCGCGCTTCACTAAGCTTTAGATATGACGAAGTCACTTCGACTGATTAAGACTAAATTCAACACTGACTTCAGATGTACTCAATTGCTCTTTCTCATACGAAGTGGAACTTCGTCATATACGAAGCTAAGCTTCAGATATGACGAAGTCACTTCGACTGATGAAGACCATTTTAACATTGTGACTTCAGATGTTCACTTTTACACTTGGTCAGTCGAAGCCATGAACTTTGTATATTTCTATTTTGGTCACTATCATCCGAAGCTCTGTGACTTCAGATGTTCACATTTAAGGCTTGCCAGTCGAAGCTATGGCACTTTGTATATTCATGTTGTATTTCTGCCATCTTAAGCACCTTGACTTCGAATGTTACGAGTTACATTTGTCCAGTCGAAGTGCTGAGACTTTGTATATTCATGTTATAATTTGACAGTTGATCAAATATCGATTGCCTCTTGTCCTACATTAATTGTCATAACATGGATTGCTTTATTAGTTAACTTAAACATAGATTATCCTTTCTTTGATCACTTAAAGATGCCTTCTGTGTAGGATGTCATGTGATGTGCACGTGTCTTACTTAGGGTACTGGGTACACATTCCCAAGTACGAGGTCACATGATTAGGGCTATAAATATGCCTTTGTCCTTTGTGGAAAGGTATCCAACAGGAGTGGCCAAAAAAAAGGGAAAGTACCCTAAAAGTCTGCGCCCAAAAAGAGAAGAGAAGAGTAGCGCCGCTAGGAGAAGTAGAGCAGCAGAAGAGAAGCAAATGCGAAGAAGAAGAAGAAGAAGAAGAAGAAGAATAAGAAGAAGAAGGAGAAGAAGAGAAGAGGCTTGTGAATCCTTTGTTCTTCTTTCTGATCTGGAGATCCAATCTCAGAGGAGAAGTGTCTAGATCTTCGAATTTCTGAGAGTTGATTGATTTGCACAAGCGTTCTGTGTAGATTAATCTCTATCAGAGAGTGTGTCTTATCGAGTGTGTGTGCCTTCAGTCATTTGCTCAAGTGTGTGGACTGAGCCGTCGTGCTCTTAGGTGTGTGTGTGTGTGTTGTATCTCTTTTATGAGATAGTGTGTGGTTTAATCCTCACAGTGGTGAGGGGAGGATGTAGGAAACACTTATTGTGATCTCCAAACCACCTTAAAAATCTCTATGCATTGTGATTTGTTTTGTAGCAACCTGAATTTTTCGAGAAAAAAAAATAAAAATTTAATAATATTAAAAATTTTAGTCAATTAGAAAATCAAAGAAAAGAGAATTAATACAAACCCATTAAATGAAAAAGAGTAATGGGCTTTGTTAAATGGACCCTCTAGAATTTATTGGGCCAAAATAGAGATTTTTAAAAGGAGAATAATAGAATAATACATTAATTCGTATCTTAAATATTACCTAAATAGAAAAGGGGTATTAAAGCATTAAAATAAGTAATTGGGTTGGAATTGGATTCCTAGCCCTACCCTAATTAGTTGGCCACGAAATTGCATCCCAACCTAACTCTAATAGGAGTTGGCAAGCTTAGAAGGAGGAGAGAAATATGGAAATCTAGGAATTAAAGGGGAATTAGAGTCCCATTAGGAAATACAACCCAAGGAGCTTAAATACTCCTTAAACCCTCCATGGCCGGCCCTAACTCGTTGCTGGGGCTTGCTGGACGTGGAGAAGAGGCCAAGGAGAAGAGGAACTCGTGGGGAAAAGGCTGGACCGAGCTCCAACCTCTGCACTTCAAGTTCTAAACCCCAGAAGATCAAACGACTCAAAGGTAGGTATTCTCACGAGCAAAAATCAATTAATTTCGTCTATAGATTGTCCCATACATCAGGAACAAAACCCCTCTTGTTTCATAATTTTTCATCGAGTCAATCTTTTATTCTTGATTTTTGAAGTTCTGCAACTATCATGACATTGAACCTTCATCTTAATTCTAGATCTCCATGCATACTCGTCCCCATGCCATGAAATTTTAACTGGAGATACATAGTTAGGCATCGTTTGCCCCTGAAAGCCCTAATTTTCATCCATCCTACTACTCAAATTAATTCTTTTATCTTAATTGTACACTGTTCCATGTTCTTCATGAATAACTTGAATGAAACATGCCGAGACCATGTCCACTTTCAAATTCCTATTTACTGTGAATACTCTTACATGTCTAGAGTCGTTTAAAACTAGTTCATGAATTTTCATCATCTGTGTAATTAGTTCTTGATTTTGAATGACCATATGTCAAAACAGGGAAGGCATGGACCGCAAGACCTATCCTTTTCCCGTTCGGACTCAGGCGCAGGACCTGAGAACGCGACGGCCCGATAGGCTGCATTCTCAGGGTTGATCACGAAAGAGCCACCCGTCGCATTCTGAACATGACAGGCCCTGGCGTCGCGTTCTGACTCCCTGCTCTGACCGACCTGTCGCGAACCTTGTTTGACCCTGTCGCGTTCTGACTGTACCCCGTCGCGACCCTTATAGGGGTACGTCACCTTCTGGAGTTTTGCATGGAAACCCCATAATTCTATAAATCTTGATTTTCTACAGTAACTACATGCCCTGTTAATTGTCTTTAACACCGTAAACGAAGTTGTTAAATATGGATATGTTTTAATTAATTAAAATGGCATTCACATGATCATTTCATCTCGATGATTCTCTATGTCACATGCACACACTTGAAGCATCCAATATAACTTGACTTGACATGAAAATATCTCACAACATAACTGATAATTTATTTCAATATTGTATTTAAATTATCCCATTTATTTTAATTGGACATGTCTTTGTTCTCACGATGTTTTGGGAATATCATTGTTGACGCTCCACTATTCTAGAAGTCCTCTAGAACGTAGAGCACTTGTTTCTATATATAAACTTTCTCTTGACTTGGACGAACTCTCCGTCGGATATTCCTTATGCCGGACTAGTGAATCCTTGCTCGAGGCCTCCGTAAGACTCCTCTGTCCATGGATTCCCACAAGGCCGATGAGCTGCTTGTACCCTAACACCTATGATACCCTTTAGGGATCAGTAAGATCCAAACGGCCTTAGTTTGCTCTCACTCTTATCTTGAATCACGCCAGACCTCTGGACCTATGCATAACATGGCCAGTGGAAGGGTGGTGAATTCTACTTGACTTCCAACACCATCTATACATGTTGTGCAACTGTTACTATCGCTTGTTTACTCGATGTTATATGTGCAATGACCTTAGCTCTCATCTATACTCTACTCGCTTGTCCATTCACGCTCTCTCTACTATCTCGTCTATTCATCTAGTACTCTCATCTATTTCTTAGTACTCTCTATTAGCCATTGACGGATTGTCTAAAGATAACAATATAACCAATACCTTGCAATATATAAAGGGCCCGATCTGGTCCTGGGAGGTGCACCCAAAAGTGCTATTTGTCTGCGAGAGTTAAATGATCAGAGTGTTTGCATTACACTCAAGTTCTATCTGTCTTGACTATCTAAATGACAATCAAAGTGCTATACTATACTCGTTGTGCTATTGTGATACATTGTGCTATTTGTGCTATGGTCATCCTGCTCTGTGCTATATTTGGAAACTTGTGCTATTTCAATCACATGTTATTATGTTATCCCTTATGTTACTTGACTCTATCGCTCTATCTTTAGTTACTTTGCCTTTTTAATACATTAATCATTTAAAGCGTTCTTGATCCTGAGATTTAAGTCCTACTGGGCGTTATCGCTCACCCTGCGTTATTGGTTGTGTTCTCAGGTGAGACCGAGGAAGATACTTACACTCAAGAGGACGGGAACGACCAAGAGTGAAGTCAAGAGTACCCTAGCATCATAGTATTATGTTAGAGTTGAAGTTTAGTCTTTTGATTTATTCAATGTAATTGGGCCCTATAGAATGGCTCTGATATTAGTGGTTGTAACTAGACATTTGAAAAATTATTAATGAGATACATTTGCTTTAATATTTATTCTTGTCCAATCGTTTGATGTCTAGTACTCGCTCTGTGCCCATTTACTTGCAACTGCCTCGCGTTCTGATATTCCGCGTCAAGGTGTGACAGTTTTGTGGTATCAAAGTCTGGGTTGTTCTTAAGTATATGATGATCTAGGTTGACCAGCCTCGACTAGAGTCAATTAACCTACCTATGTGAGATGTGGTTAGAACCAGGGGCAACTATCTAAAATGAACCACACACGTACAAATTAAATTCCACATCAATATTATAACAACAAGTTATTTTTGTAGGAACTTAAAAAACTAAGATGATTGTTGAACGTACTCAGATGAGGGGCATGCAACAAACAATCCAAGAACTCACTCGTGCGCTTCTGCAAGCGGCACAAGGAGGAGGAGGAAACTGTGGTACAGGCGAGCTGCATCGTAACTTTAGAAGCTTGAACCCGCCTAAGTTCAGTGGTTCTACTGATCCAGATGAGGCCGAGCATTAGCTAAAGGAGACGGAAAGAATTTTCCGTGTCATGCAATGTGCAGCAAGAGATAAGCTGCTACTAGCTACTTTCCAACTAGAGAAGGACGCCCGCGCTTGGTGGGAGTCAGTGAAAGCAACCAGAGCTAATGCTCAATTCACTTAGGCTGAATTCAAAGAGGTATTCAACTCCAAGTACTTCTTGGAGTGCATGCAAGAAAGGAAGGCTACGGAGTTCGTTGCTCTTAAACAGAGGAGCCTGTTTGTGGCTGACTATGAAGCCTAGTTTTCAAGACTAGTAAGATATGCTGAACACCTGGTGAATACGGAGAAGATGAAGGCTAGGTGTTTCCTCAATGGCCTTAAGCCTCATTACATTACTCATTTAGCACCTCTCGACATCTAGACCTATGCTGAGATGGTGAAAAAAGCTCAACTACTGGAAGATGCTACGGACTTCACCGATCGCATCAAGGGGATGTTCGTAAAGATGGAACTGACACCCGGCATGACATCTGCTAAGCCAACTAATGGCAAAAATTGTCCTTTCAGCATCACGGAAGGACCTAGCCAAGAAAGGAAACCCAAGATCCCTGTTCCCAACACTCCAGTGAAAAGCAACTGCAAGCACTGTGACAAGCCTGGTCACACAGCTGACGAGTGCTGGAGGAAGGTCGGCGCATGCCTGCACTGTGGAAGCCGCGAGCACCGTATTCCCGAGTGCCCGCTACTGAAGGAGCATGAAAGGCACACTAATGTGCCTAAGAAACAGAGAAGACTGCAAGCCCTGCATGATGAAGATCTCGCTGAGGAAGGTGGCGTGGTAGAAGGTACCCTACAAGTTTTCTCCTTATCAACATTTGTTTTATTCGATACTGGAGCAACTCATTCATTCATATCTCAAAACTTTGCTGATACTCTGAATGCTAAACCTATATCCATGGGATGTGAATTCTCTGTCACAACACAACTAGGGGAGAAGGAGAAATTGAATAAATACTTGCCATCTGCCGATGTAATGATCGAAGAGCATAACCTAAAAGCTGACCTGGTGTGTAAGCCCATGGAAGGCTATGATGTGATTTTGGGAGCCGACTAGTTGTCCACCTATGAGGCAAGTGTCGACTGTAAGAAAAGGAGAGTTACCTTTAGTGATTTCCCTAAGCTGTCATTCACTGGGATTAGACATAAGAGACGGATGTCTCTAGTCTCTGCCATAAAGGCCCACAACATAATAAGGAAAGGTTGTTTCACTTTCCTTGCGGCCATGATAGTTGAAAAGAAGGGGTCTAAGATAGAAGACATTCAAATAGTACAGGATTACCCAGATGTTCCCTGAAGACCTGCCAGGGATTTCCCGGAACGTGATGTCAACTTCGCCATTGAGTTGATCCCTGGAGCTGCCCTGGTATCGCGTCAACCGTACCGGATGTCACCTGCCGAGTTGAAGGAGCTGAAGGCACAGCTGATGGAGCTATTAGAGAAGGGGTTTATTAGACCTAGTACGTCCCCATGGGGAGCACCTATGTTGTTCGTCAAGAAGAAGGATGGATCGATGAGGCTATGCATCGACTATCGTCAACTTAATCAGCTAACCATCAACAACAAGTACCCATTGCCTCGGGTCGATGAACTTTTCGACCAGATATCTAGAGCTCAATATTTCTCCATGATCGACCTTCGATCTGGCTATCACCAAATGAGGATCAAGGACGACGATATCTTCAAAATGGCTTTCAGGAGCAGGTATGGACACTATGAATTCGTCGTTATGCCTTTTGGTCTGACCAATGCTCCTGCATCCTTTATGCAACTCTTTTTTTTTTTTTGGTAAATGGTCCTCAAGAACTCAATCTAGGAGAGTGCACCCTCCCCCAGAGGGGGAGAATGGACTCACTCCACCAGAGAGACCCCTGGGCCAAAATTATATATAATAAAATGGATAATACAACAAGCACCCTCCCTGATTACATGAGCCTGACATGACATAGTCCCATTTTATCTAGCACAAGTGGACCTTTACACTTATGAGGGATGCCACAAGGACCCCAAAACACTTTGTTCTCCTTGACTTGACAACCATAATTATCTAGAGCATCCGCCACTTGGTTGATCTCCCTATAAACATGACATAACAAGTAAGATTTCTTTTTGAGCATTGTTGTAGCATCCCGCCACCCGCGATAAGCTTGCCAAGTAGGACAGTGACCAGACTTGATTGAGGTAACCAAAGCCAGCGAATCCGAGTAAACAATAGAGAGCCGAATTCCAAGTAATTCCGCCAAGCGAAGACCATCACAGAGAGCTCTAACTTCAGCAATCATGTTGTTGCCATAGCCATAATAATGTGCAAAAGCAACCCGAACAGAACCGTGCATGTCACGAATGCAACCTCCACCTCCGCATAAGCTAGGATTTCTTTTACTCGCTCCATCCACATTTAAAGAGAAATCGGTATTGGGAGGAATTCAACAAATGAATTTGCATTGTTTTATATTGCATTGTGGTGAAAAGCCAAGCTGATGGAGGAGCTTTACCTCAGAAGATATAGCATCCACAGTAAATTGTAGTTTGGAAAGAGAATGAGTAATATTGAATTTGATGTTGTTAATAACCATCCCAACCGAAATCCTCTTATTCTCAACCTGGCCAGGCATCTCCCCTTCCATATCTCCCAAAGCATAAGAATAAGGCAATAAAGGGAAACATAACCCCAAGGAGAGGAAGTGTTAGTGGCTGAGAGGAAGTTCCACACTCTAGCCGTAATGTTACTATGAAGATGCATCTTGGGACTGATGAGAGGAAGAAACCAAGTCCATAAGGAAGCCGCCAGATCACCATGAATAAAAAGGTGGTTAAGATCCTCATAGTTGGGATACCTGCAACAAGAACAACAGGAAGCAAGATGGATACCACTGTCTGCAATTCTTTGGTCAACTGCAACTGCTCTGTTAAGTACTTTCCAACAAAACAAGGATGCTCTCCTGTTGTAGGTAGAATGCCAAATTTTCTTCAGAGCAGGTCGCTTGACGCCAGTATTTCTGACCAGGTTGTATGCCGGTCTTTATACAACTCATGAACAGCATATACTGACCATACCTTGACAAGTTCGTGGTCATCTTCATTGATGATATCCTCATATATTCAAAGACCAAAGAAGAACCTGAAGAACACCTGAAGATAGCACTGCAAGCCTTGCGAGACAACAAACTGTACACAAAGCTGAGCAAGTGCGAATTCTGGCTCGAAGAAGTGTCCTTCTTGGGCCATGTCATCTCCAAAGACAGCATCTCCGTTGATCCCTCCAAAGTCAAAGCCATACTAAAATTGGAGAGACCAACCAACGTCACAGAAATCAGAAGCTTCTTAGGACTGGCTGGTTACTACAGGCGGTTCATAAAGGACTTCCCCAAGATCGCCGTACCTCTCACGTGTCTAACACGAAAGGAGAATCCCTACTCCTGGAGTAAAGAGTGTGAGAAGATTTTTCAAACTTTAAAAGATTGTCTTACCTCAGCACCTATTCTCGCTCTACCAATAGAGGGAGAAGGTTTCTCTGTTTATACCGATGCCTTAGGAATTGGGCTACGTTGTGTATTGATGCAGAAGGAGAAAGTCATCGCCTACTCTTCCCACCAACTGAAGACGCATGAAATCAACTACTCAGAGCATGATCTCGAGTTCGCTGCTATGGTCTTCGCCTTGAAAATCTGGGGACATTACTTATATGGTGAACAGTTCACAGTCTATTCAGACCATAAAAGCCTGAAGTATTTATTCTCTTAGAAGGAACTTAACATGAGACAGAGAAGGTGGCTGGAATACTTGAAGGATTTCGACTTCAACATCCAGTACCATCCAGGCAAGGTGGCTGATGCTCTTAGTAGAAAGCCGATAGCATCTGTATCGAGTCTAGTTCTTAGCGAGATGCAACTACTAGAACAATTCACAAGGCTAGACTTGAATATTGAACATAGGGATGATCGAGTCTTGGTTGACAATATCAAGCTTCAATCTAACATGCTGGAAGAAATCAAAGCACAACAGGATAGTGATCCATTCTTGGTACGTATCAAGGAAACCTTAGCTGAAAGACCTGATTTTGTTATGACCGAGGATGGAAGGCTGGTATTCTAAGGGAGGACATGCGTCCCTGACAATGAATAACTGAAGAGGAAGTTAATAGATGAAGCTCACAAGATGGAGTACACTATTCATCATGGAGGTACCAAAATGTATCAAGACATGAAAAGAACGTTTTGGTGGCCGAACATGAAGAGAGAGGTAGCCGAACATGCCGCTCATTGCCTTACTTGCCAACAGGTAAAGGCCGAACACATGCGCCCTGCTGGCGTACTTAGACTACTAGATATCCCGGAGTGGAAATGGGAAAGCATTGGCATGAACTTCATCATGGGTATACCCAAGACGCGTGGTGGACTCGACGCCATATAGGTCATTGTCGACCGATTAACCAAATCCGCTAACTTCCTACCTATAAAGAGTAAGTGGTCGGTGGAGGTACTAGCTGCTCTATATGTCAAGGAGATCGTAAGACTGCATGGAGTCCCATCAACTATTATCTCGGATCGAAATCCGAGATTCACCTCTCATTTCTGGAAGAAACTACAGATTGCACTTGGTACTAAGCTCAACTTTAGTACCGCATTTCACCCACAAACTGATGGGCAGACTGAGAGAACCAACCAAATTGTTGAAGACATGTTGAGAGCCTGCACTATAGATTTCCAAGGTTACTGGAATGAGCACCTATCCCTAATTGAGTTCGCCTATAACAATAGTTACCAGGCGAGTATTAAGATGGCACCATTCAAAGCACTATATGGCAGAAACGTAGATCTCCTGCATGCTGGAATGAAGTTGGAGAACAGCAATGGCTAGGCCTAGACATGGTATAAAATATAACCAGGGATATGCAAGTGACTCGAGATCGGCTCAAGATTGCTCAGTCTAGACAGAAGAGCTATGCTGACAAGAGAATGAGAGATCTGGAATTTTAGGTAGGTGACCATGTACTCTTAAAAGTATCACCTACACGTGGCATCCAAAGATTTGGTGTTAAAGGGAAGCTCAATCCTAGATTCATCGGCCCTTTTGAAGTACTCAAAAGGGTTGGCGAGGTTGCGTACTGACTGGTGTTGCCATCGAATTTGGCATGCGTACACAATGTGTTCCATGTCTCCATGCTTAGGAAATATGTATATGATCCTACGCACATCATTCGCCATGAGAAGTTGGTGCTGAACAAGGACATGACCTATGAAGAGAAGCCAATCAAGATACTGGAACGGAAGGTGCAGCAACTCAGGAACCGTCCTATTCATGTGGTGAAAGTTCTGTGGAATAACCGTGGAGTGGAAGAAGCCACCTGGGAACCCGAAGGGATCATCACGCGAAATTACCCCGATCTTTTCGGTAAAACATTCTCTCTATTATGGTCATATGAATTTGGCGACCAAATTCTTTTAAGAGGGGGAGGATGTAGCAACCTAAATTTTCGAAAAAATAAAAATTTAATAATATCAAAAATTTTAGTCAATTAGAAAATCAAAGAAAAGAGAATTAATTCAAACCCATTAAATGAAAAAGAGTATTGGGCTTTGTTAAATGGACCCTCTATAATTTATTGGGCCACAATAGGGATTTTTAAAAGGAGAATAATAGAATAATACCCTAAATTCGTATCTTAAATATTACCTAAATAGAAAATGGGTATTAAGTATTAAAATAAGCAATTTGGGTTGGAATTAGATTCCTAGCCCTACCCTAATTAGTTGGCACGAAATTGCATCCCAACCTAACCCTAATAGGAGTTGGCAAGCTTAGAAGGAGAGAGAAATCTGGAAATCTCAGAATTAAAGGGGAATTAGAGTCTCATTAGGAAATAGCAACCCAAGGAGCTTAAATACTCCTTAAACCCTCCATGGCCGGCCCTAACTCGTTGTTGGGGCTTGCTGGACGTGGAGAAGAGGAACTCGTGGGGAAAAGGCTGGACCGAGCTCCAACCTCTGCACTTCGAGTTCTAAACCCAAGAAGATCAAACAAGTCAAAGGTAGGCATTCTCATGAGCAAAAATCAATTAATTTCGTCTGTAGATTGTCACATACATCAGGAACAAAACCCCTCTTGTTTCATAATTTTTCATCGAGTCAATCTTTTATTCTTGATTTTTGAAGTTCTATAACTATCATGACCCTCAACCTTCATCTTAATTCTAGATCTCCTTACATACTCGTCCCCATGCCATGAAATTTTAATTGGAGATATTGATGATAGTTAGGCATCGTTTGTCCCTAAAAGCCCTAATTTTCATCCATCCTACTGCTCGAATTAATTCTTTTATCTCAACTGTACACTGTTCCATGTTCTTCATGAATAACTTGATTGAAACATGCCGAGACCATGTCCACTTTCAAATTCCTATTTACTGTGAATACTCTTGCATGTCTAGAGTCGTTTAAAACTAGTTTCAAGAATTTTCATCGTCTGTGTAATTAGTTCTTGATTTTAAATGGCCATATGTCAAAATAGGAAAGGCTTGGACCACAATCCAAGGCATGTCCTTTTACCGCTCAGACTCAGGCGCAGGACTTGAGAACGTGACGGCCCGATAGGCTGCGTTCTCAAGGCTGATCGCAACAGAGCCACCCATCATGTTCTGAACGCGGCAGGCCCTGGCATCACGTTCTGACTCCCTGCTCTGACCGACCTGTCGCGAACCTTGTTTAACCCTGTCGCGTTCTAACTGTACCCCATCGCGACCCTTATAGGGGTACGTCACCTTCCGGAGTTTTGCATGGAAACCCCATGTCACGCCCCTCCAATTTAGCAGCGGAATAAATCGGAGGGAGATGTGAACAACGAGTATGGTAATGACAATTGCGCATACTTTCGCAAACATCAGAGCATCTAATGAACAATAATTGAAATAACTCCTGATTTCATTATAAAATCACTAAGACCATTACAACCGCTAATTCGGAGCCAATACATAGGGCTCAATGACATCATTACATTAAAAATAAATCTAAAGCAATAACTATTAGACTCCATTGTACTAGGGCAACTTCATTAACTGACTCCAGGTCGCTCATCACACTGGTCCCGTCCCATTGGTGTGTGTGACGTCATTGTCTGACTTACCTGAGACACAATAACAAATAACGAAGTGTGAGTGATAATGCCCAGTAGGACTTAAATCTCAGGATCAAGCAGGCTTTAAATAATTAATGCATTAAATGGCAGAGTAACTAATGATAGAGCGAGTCATGTAAAGTTGAGAAAGTAATAGCACAAGTAACATGGTTCAGATAGCAGATGAATCAAGTATAGTACAATGAATAAGATCGAGTCACGATAGAAAGCAACACAACAACACGATGGCACATAGCGTCAACGTCAAGCAATATCAAGCAACATGTATAGCAAGGAGAGAGAAAGTAGTTGGCCATATAGAGAGTAAATTGCACTTTGATTGATTTTCTTATCAATCGAATAGTATAGCACTTTTGATTAATTTTCTTGTCAATCGAGATAGTAATTGCACTTTGGTTATCCGAAGATAGCCGAGAGAGAGTATAGCACTTGTTTGTTAAAAGACAACGAGAGAATATAGCACTTTGTGTTGATTGTCTTAGATTAATCTTGATAGTATGGCACTTGGATGTAATTCTGACATCCTGATCATTTAACTCCCGTGGGCAAATGGCACTTTCGGGCGCTCCCCCCAGGACCTGATCGGCCCTATTACGCTGGCATTGGTTATATTGTTTATCTTTAGACAATCAATTAACGGCCAATTTGAGAGTACCAAGAAATAGATAAGAGCACTAGATGAATAGATGAGATAGTAGAGTGAACGTGAATAGGTGAGAGAGTAGAGTATAGATGAGAGCTAGTGGACATTGCACGTAATACGTCGAGTAACCAGGCGGTAGTAACAGTTGCACAACACACGAACTTGGTGTTGGCAGTCAGGTGGAAATTCACGACCCTACCACTGGCCTTGTTATGCACAGGTCCAGAGGTCCGGCGTGACTCAAGACGAGGGTGAATTTCTAATAGCCGTTTGGATCATATAGATCCCTAAAGGTGTAATGGGTGTTAGGGTACAACCGGCTCGTCGACCATGTGGGAATCCATGATCAGAGGAGACTTACGGAGGCCTTGTGCAAGGGTTCACTAGTCCGGCGAAAGGAATATCCGACGGAGAGTTCACCACAAGCCAAGTAAAGTGTGTATATAACAACAGGTGCTCGACATTCTAGAGGAATTCTAGAACAGTGGAGCGTCGATATCGGTATATGAACAACGTAAGAAACGAATACAAGTCCTTTAAAATAGGGCAATTAGTATACATTATTGCAATAAATTACCAGATACATTAAGAGATATTTTATGCCAGATTTCAACCATATATGGATGGTTCATGTGTGTGCATGTGTAAGAGAGATCATAGATAGAAAAGAAGTCGTGAATATGTATTTTAAAGCATTCAATAAAGCTCTATTTTAAAATAGGTGTTTTTACTGCGTGTAAGACTGTTAAAAAGGCGTAAGGATATTTCAGAAAGTGAGAGCAATAAATTTTATGGGTTTTCATGCAAAATCCTGTGATCACGACGTAGGCCAGTAAGGGTAGCGACAGAGACAGGCAGATCGCGACAGGGCATGAAAAGGGATACGACAGGGCTGCCAGGAAAGAAGGGCAGATCGCGACAGGCTTGCATGAGGGTCGCGCCTGCCTGGTCAACTGATCGCGACAATGCGGACTATCGCGATCAGATCGCGACAGAGCGCTCTGTCGCGACGGCCCTTGTGAACGCGGCCTATCGGGCCGTCGCATTCACATGGTCTGTGCCAGAGCCTGACAGGGTTTTGATCTGTCTTGGATTGCGGTCCAGAAACTTGCCTTTTTGACACAGGGTAGTTCAGAAAATCATAACTAATTGTATAGTCAACAAAAAATCATGAAACCAGTTGCAAATTAAACTAGACATGTAAGGGTACTTCCAGTAAATCGAAACTAGAGAGAGAGCATGGTTCATACAGGGTTTGAACATGAGCAAGAACGAGTTATTCAGAACATGACACAGAGAGAAAGATCGATTAAATTCGATCAACATGTTCGATGAAATTTAGGGCTTTTAGGGGAAAAAGATCCCTAACAACATGAAGTATCTACAGCAAGAATTTTGTAGCATGGGATCAAGTATTCATAGAGATTTGAATTAAACATGATGTCTCGGGGTTATCATGTTTGCAGATCTTCTAAAATCAAGAACAAAATATTGGCTTGATGAAAAAGAGGGAATCCATAGGGCTTTTGTTCCTGGTGATTGGAACTATCTACAGATGAGTTTAATTTAATTTTGCTCGTGAGATTGCCTACCTTTGACTCGATTTATCTTCTAGGGCTTAGAACTCCAAGAACGAAGGAAGAAGCTTGATGGATCTTTCTCTCCTCGATTTCTCCTCCTCCTTGGCCTCTTCTCCACGTCCAAGAACCCCTTTGCATGAGCTAGGGCCGGCCATGGGGGTTTAAGAGGTGTATTTATGCTAGTTATGTTTCTAATTCCTAATAGTACTCTAACTTCTATTAAATTCTGAATTTCCTCCTTTCCTAACCTCCTCCCAAGCTTTCCACTTCCTATTTGTTAGGATCGGATGGGTGGATGGATCAGATCTAGAAGGGGGGGTTGAATAGATCTAACACCAATTAACGCGGAAGCTTAAGCAATTAAAAATTACTTCGAATCAGAGATCAAATCACCCAAACAATTTACTGATCTGAAGTGTGATTAGTGTATGTGAGCAAATCAATTAGTAGTGTGAACGAAATCCCTATGCATGCATCTAGCGAAATACAAAGTCAAACCACAATTCAAACCATTGCACAGAGGATTTTTAGGTGGTTCGGAAATCACCTCCAGTGACTCCTACGTCCACCACTCACACAGTGAGGCCACACTACTCAAAACCTTGAGTACAACTCACACCAGAGCACGACGACTCCAAACACCCTTGAGCATGACGACTCAAGAAACACCTGGAGCACGACGACTCCAAACTGAGCACGACGGCTCAAAACAACAACCGGAGTACGACGACTCCAAATTGAGCACGACGGCTCAAACCACACAGTGAGTGTGACGACTCACAAACCAGAGCTCGATGGCTCACAATACAAAAGCTAGATCAAACACAAAAGAGATCAGATCCTCTAGCAATAATCTGATTCAAGACAGTTTCGTACACAGATATTTGTACAGAACTTCATGCACAAATCTCATTGACGAAATAAGGAAGAACAAACTCAGAAATAAGGCAAATAGATATAGAAAGAATGTTCTTCGATGAAGAGGCCTTGCAGACGCTTCAATTAAGGAGCCTTGATGGAAATCGATGGAGATTCTCCTCAATTGGCAATGCTCTGCTTTGATGGCATCTGAAATGCCAGAAATCCTTCTTCTCCTACGCCTCTTCAGTTGGATCTGCTCCCTTGCCTTGCACAGCAAGCTTCTCTCCAGGGATTCCCTTGATTCCCTGTCCTTCCTCTTGAAAGGATGGCTTGTAGCTTCTGGAGATGGAGACAGATCTGGAAAACCCCCTTTGGCCGCCAAAAGGCTTCTTATGGAAGTGTATGGGCTCTCTTGCCTTTGGGGTACAAGGAACATGGGTATTTATAGCCCCATATGTCCATAAAGTGCCTTGGGGTGCAAGGGCACGGAAACCTAGGTCAAATCCCCTAAATCCCAAGCAGCCACGTGTACAGAGAAATTCACGTTTTTGAGTTTCAGCCGGAGTGTGTCGACCTGCCCTGATCTAGTGTCGACCTGCTTTGATCTAGTGTCAACCTGACTTGATCTAGTGTCGACCTGCTTTGATCTAGTGTCGACCTGCTTTGATCTAGTGTCGACCTGATGTCCCAATCAGGCAAACTGATCTGCTGGAAACTGGGTCTAGTGTCGATCTGCCCTGATCTAGTGTCGACACTACCAAGACAAAAATGTGTGAACCTAAAAATATAAAGTGTAAATAATTAGTACAAGATATTATCATTAAAATATGAGATATTAAACATCAAAAACATGTTGTCTAAGCATTATTGTGATATGTATAAAATGTATAACATGTCCAACATATCATCTTTAAAATCACAATATGTCATCATCAAAATCACAAATGTCATCATTAAAATCACAACATGTCATCATTAAAATCACAACATGTCATCATTAAAATCACAATATGTCATCATAAATCACAACATGTTTCATTAAAATCACAACATGTCATCATAAAATCACAATATGTCATCATTAAAATCACAATATGTCATCATTAAAATCACAACATGTCATCATTAAAATCACAACATGTCATCATTAAAATCACATATGTCACCATCAAAATCAAGGTATGAGTGATGTTCATTGGTCATCATTAAAATGCAACTTTAGAAAATTCCAAAACACACTCAACCCAATAATCTCCCCCTTTTTGATGAAGACAAAACATATCTCCCTTGACTGCAAAAACTCCCCTTGACCATATACACCCTTTGAACTTTCTCCTCCTAGAAACCCTTTCTTCCCCCTAGAAACCCTTTCTTCCCCCTAGAAACCCTTTCTTCTCCCCCTTTTTGACAGCATCAAAAAGAAGGATAGGTGAGAGAACCAAGGATTGTAAGAGATCAATTAATGAAATGAAGGAAATAAATGGTTAGTGAAGATCAAAATAAATGAGGCAAACTTATATTGACATATGAGAGAAATTATTGTGTTTTTGTTATTGTGCAACAAAGTTTAATCACAAAGACACACTCAACACAAAGTATAGCAATGTATAATGATCTGAATGTAGTTAAGATAATGATGCAAATGTGAAGAAAAGTGACCTATATGAATGAGCAGAAATATTTAACAAGGATGTTAGGAGCTTTAATTTTAACACAACGTAAAATAATAAGTCTAAACTCAGTAAACATGAACTTTATTAAGGTCTTAAGCTTTTCTATCCTTCTTGATTTGTTTTCATTTTGAACTGGGAAAGAATACAAGAATAAATTAGTTAAATCTCACTTTTCAGTGCAAGAGATCACATTGATCAGATGCAAGACCTCCTGATTACTCAGTGGTTTAACTTTCATTATTTTATACAGAGTTGAAAACTTTTATTTCCACTTTTTGACGCGAAACAAAACTTATCAGGTGAAATGACCGGTTACTCAGTGGTTCAAGAATTTGCATTGCTCTGTTTGTATCTTTCCAGATTGATCATTTCTTTTTGATATTTGCAGGAATATGTTTGCTTTGACCAGACAAGACATGACTACGAATTTAGAAAAATATTCTTAACATGTGGTAAAAATAAAGCTTAAACATACACAAGTGAAATATTAAAGCCACTCATGTGCCTATAATGGTTTTGCAAATCATTTAAAAACATTCAGTATTAAGATTGCATAACCTTGAAATGATTCTGAATCTTTGAAATTAAACTAAATGCACAATGAGTTTAGTTTCAATGTTTTAATTCTCTCATAAGAAAATAGCACAATGACTCAAACATTCTGATGATTTTGGGATTCAAGATAGACAAGTAAAGTCAAGGAATGTGACAATGACTCCCCCTTTCATGAATCTCCCCTTCACAAGGTGAACATGAGGAAATGAGCAAGAATGTTTTATTGAAAGACAATGACTCCCCCTCAACAATTGCATACAAGACTCTTGATACTTGGCGGAGACATACTCACGCATAGTGAAAGTGTCCAAACAAGCCTGACTTGTCTCTCTTCAAATCATCATTTGATATACCAAGAATGTCAATGCAATGTGAGAGTGAGGAATTCATTTGCAAGAACATTTGACCTACTCCCCCATAAGATATGCATGAAATTCATTGCATTATCAAGAACATTTTTGCACTTTTTCAAATTTACTCCCCCTTAATATGTGCATGGAATGAAAAAGCTAGTAAGCAATTCACACATGATTATGCACACCATTAGCTTTAAGCATAACATGACTTTTGGTACTTGGCGGAGTATTTTACTCACGCATAATGAAAGTTTCCAAACAAGCATAACTTGTTTTTCCACATGTCATCATTTGATATACCAAAAAGTCAAAGCAGTTGATATGCACACAGAATCATGGGCACAGTTAAGCAAGCATGATAACACAAACATGATTCCAATTGTTATGACACAAGGTTCATTGTTGGGAGTACCATTGAAACACATTTCTCATTTTTCAGATAAAAATTAAACATTCATTTCAATTCAGGCAATTCAAACTTGAAATGATAAAGAAGTTTTACCTGAATGGACTTCAATTGCTTTTCAAAAATTTTACCTATGTTCTCCAATCATTTCTTGCCTTATACAGCCAATATCTTGAATCCATTTACAATGTATGGCTGCAAGACTCCTCAGCTTGCTGATCAAGCTAGTTTTGGCACCCACACTTGCTTGGGTCCTGCAATGAAGTCAATGTTAGAGTGCATCAAAGGTTTCTTAATCTAAAGTGATATTATTTTTGGTATAGATGCATTTCTTTCATTGATAGAACTATGAACAGAATTAGTTCCAGATTTTCTTTTTACCTTGCTCAATGCATCTATGTTTTCATGAAGTTTTCTAATTTTTGGATTTTTTTTTAAAATTAATGACTCTTACACAAGGAAGATCATTGGTACTTGGCGGAGGTAATTCCTCACACATAATGATAGTTTCCAGACAAGCATGACTTGTCCTTCCACAGTTCACCATTTGATATACCAATTGATCTTTGCATAAGAGTCTCAATTGATTTCAGTTTTTATTTAGCAGGGAATTTCTCAGAAGTATTTACCTGGTGAGATTTTCATTTTCTTTCATTCTCTTCACTTACTTTCCTTGTAGCCTTAGTCATGAAGCCTTCATTTTGAGATTGACTACAAGGATCCCTGCATCCAGCATTCAAGCAGCACATTTTAGAACTCAACCTTGTTTGGATCCTAAGGATCTTCCATGAATTTGCAACAATGATTTTTGAATCCATAAGGATTTGATATTGGGTGCATTTTTCTGAAGACTAGAAACACTGGAATCTTGGTTTCTAATCTTAGAGCTATTGGTATAGAATGCACCACTGACATACTGAACATTTGTTTTCTATTTTTCAGATTTTTATCATTGAGATTTTAACATGGAATTCAAAAGAGATCTTTTGTGCAACAGTTCCTTTTTCATGTACATAGAATTTCTGAGTGTTTTCAGCATGAACATGATCTTTATTCTTATGTACATTGACATGAAACATGGGAGCATGCACAAGATTATCAATTCTATGCCAACATTCCCTAGAAGTATGCCCAAATTTATGACATGTGAAGCACTGGACTGATTTGGCATGTTTATTGAAATGTTGATCTCTATTCCAGCAAGATTTGACTAAATGACCAGGTTTATTACAATTAAAGCAAATGAGATCATTTCTTACTTGGTACTTACCTTGGCATGTATGCATTTGCTGGAATCTCCTTTTCATGTGAGGAGGCTTACCATGAGAAGAAGGAGGTACCTTTTGGTGGCTCTTGGCATGATGTGAATTTGGAACTTGCCTTGGAGCTTTTTGAACTGATGGAGAAGGTAGATGAATCTTCTTGACAGTAGCATTCTCCTTTTTCTCTTTCTGTTTCTGAACAAGAACTTTCACTAGTTTTTCATTAGAATTAGCAAAATTCTTGTTTGAAGCAGCTTTGACAAATGTTAGTTTTGCTTTATTTTCATTTTTCTTGTCTCTTACAGAA
Source organism: Colocasia esculenta (assembly GCA_014218235.1). Taxonomy (NCBI): domain Eukaryota; kingdom Viridiplantae; phylum Streptophyta; class Magnoliopsida; order Alismatales; family Araceae; genus Colocasia; species Colocasia esculenta. The sequence goes on along the minus strand of CM024765.1, from coordinate 20,216,743 downwards.
GCAAGACTTGTGTATTTAGCATTTTTCAATTCATGTCCAAGCTTCTGTTTTTCAGCTTTTAATGCAACAACTTCTTTTTCTGAAATTTGAAGTTTATTTAGCATGACATCCAAACCATTTTCATCTTGTTCTTTTCATTTTCAATTGAGCAATTTGTTTTTCCAAATCAGAAATTTTATTACTTAATTGCTACAATCATTGTTCAATGGTTTGTCATTCAACAAGCATTCAATCTTCCTCTTTAGTCTTCCTCTTTAAGTGATGATTTTCTTCAATAAGTTGTTTGCATCTCTCATTTATTTGATGATCATGAGCCATGTTAGAAATCTGTTTGTTTAATTGATCATTATCAAATTTGAAGTTTTCATTGAGATCAATCAATTTTCCATTTTCATTTTCCAGATCAATAACTTTTGATTTCAATAGCTCATGGTTTTCTTTCAATCCATTCAGTTTAGTTTCACAGATTTGGACTTCATCTTCCAAATTCTCTTTTCAGAATTTAATTTTTCAACTTATTTTTCAAATTCTCATTTTCTTCTGAAAAATCTTTATCATTGTTCTGGAGCAATTCAAGTGTCTTTGTTAAATTTTAATTTCTTTATGGCAATGTTTTAAGTCTTTTTCAAATCTTTATTCTTAGTGTTCAGCTTTGCATTAAGATTTTGTATCTTCTCACAGAACTCAACCAATTCAGCATAAGACATGCCTTCATCTGCATCAGAATCAGAATTAGAATTCATAAATGGATCTGGAATTGATTTACCTGATCTTGTAGACCCATTTGAACTCTTGTTTTCTGGAGAGGATGCAGAATGCTCTGAGCTCTTGGAATGTGCAGTTAGAGCCAAAGTCTTTTGAATTGTTGATTTTCTGGATTCATTGAAGCTCTTCTTTGCCATTAAGTGCTTGTGAATTTCTTTTGCTCCTTTTCTTTGTGAATCCTTTCCATCACTGCTGTTGGCCATAAAGCATAACTCCTCATTTGCTGAACTTGAAGAGTTCTCTTCTTCATCCTCACTTTGGTCTTCATCCGACCAAGTTGCAATCATGGCTTTTGGCTTCTTCAATTTGTTGTTCTTCTCGTATTTGTCCTTTTTGATCTCAGGACACTCACCTTTCATGTGTCCTTCTTGTTGTACCTGTAGCAAACAATATCTTCATCAGTTTTTTTATTTCTGCTATCATTACAATTTGAAGAAGAAGCATTCCTTTTACTAGAAGAATATTTTTCTTTTCATTGAATTTTCTCTTCTTGATTTTAAAATTTTCTGAATTGTCTAGTCATGATGTCAAGTTCATCCTCATTAGACTCAGACTCATCAGAACTTGATGTTTCTTGATATTTCTCTTTGTTGCTTGATGAAGCCTTAAGTGCTACTGGTTTAGCCTTAAGCATGTGTTCTTCATTTCTCTTCAGATTTATTTCATAAGTCATTAAAGATCCTATGAGTTCATCCAAAGAGATTTTGGATAAATCCTTAGAATCTTCAATCACTGTAGCCTTTGTGTGCCAAACAGATGATAGAGAGAGCGCAAGGTTTTTCTTACCAGATCAGCATCAGTGTATTCCTTACCTAATGCCTTCAGTCCATTGACAATTATCATAAACCTAGCAAACATTTCAGAAATCGATTCATCAGATTTCATCATAAACAATTCATATTCAGAAACAAGTATGTTTGCTTTGATTCCCTAACTTGAGATGTTCCCTCATACATTAATTCAAGTTTATCCCACATTCTTTAGTAGATTTACACTTGAAATTCTTTAGGGTGGACTGCACACTGAAGCATGTTCATGGCACTGTAATTAAGAGTAGCTATCCTAATCTGCTCTCTAGTCCAATTTCCTCATCTCCCTGATTTTCATAAGGACCCACTTCAACTATCCTCCAGATTTCATAGTTTTGGGCCCTACGAAAAACTTGCATGCGATTTTTCCAATAAGAGTAATCAGACCCATAAAAAAAGGTGGTCTATTGATAGAATTGCCCTCAGCTACAAATCCTTGAAAATCCATCAATCACAATGAGAGACAATGAAAGAGCAAGCAAACAATTCAAGCAATTAATACAGACATCAAACAGAAGCAATCAAATCAGATAAGAGATAGACATTAACCCGCTCTGATACCAATTGTTAGGATCGGATGGGTGGATGGATCAGATCTAGAAGGGGGGGTTGAATAGATCTAACACCAATTAACACGAAAGCTTAAGCAATTAAAAATTACTTCGAATCAGAGATCAAATCACCCAAACAATTTACTGATCTGAAGTGTGATTAGTGTGTGTGAGCAAATCAACTAGTAGTGTGAACGAAATCCCTATGCATGCATCTAGCGAAATACAAAGTCAAACCACAATTCAAACCATTGCACAGAAGATTTTTAGGTGGTTCAGAAATCACCCCCTATAGCACCCCGGAAATTATAACTATATAAAAATTCGAATAAATGGAAATAAATAATTTCCATAATATCAAGGTGTTTAAAACACACGTATCATTATCGTATGTGCTAAATCACATAGGCAAAATTCATAAAAATGGGAAATCAACCCCACACATTATCCTTAAGGGTTCCACGAAAAAATTCGTGCGATGAAAAATCCGATTAACCAAGTGAGCATCACATGGTGACCGATTATTCAAATTAGGAAATAAGTCGGAAAACCGTTAATACGGAAATACGACGCAATCATAAATTAAATAAAAATGTTAGAAAGGCTTCTAACATTATATATTAATGACCTAATATCATAATTGGGCCAATGGACCACATATGGCCCAAAAATCAAATGAAGCAAGAAAATGCATAGAAATTCGTAACCATAAATAAGCTGAAATTGAAAAGAGGCAATTAGAGTTGAATTGGGAAGAGAACTTGCATTCATGGCAATTCAAATTCGTGTCTACCCATCCATGGAAGTTACTTGATGGCCAAGACTCTCTAATGGAGGAAGAAATCATCAAAAATAGGAAACCAACATGCCAATCCTGCAACCCTTCTTTCCTAGTCATAATAGGACTCCTAAACACCATGATTGCTTAAATACTCTTCACCCAAACCCTGGGGACGAGTTTAGAACTTGCTGGGGTCGTGAGGAGGAGCTCTTGGAGGCTGGAGAGTAGGAGATCAAGCATACCAAGCTCATCTTCTTCCCCCGTTCATCTGCTACGACCTGCACAAACCACCTTCTTGAAGCCGATCAAAGGTAGGCCAAACCTAAATCCCATCGTGCAAGGCTTATACCCTTGGAAAGAGAGTCGAGTCTACTTCCTAACCCAAGTGCAATGCCCAAATTCCATGCAGTATACACAGAGTATTAAGCGTTCTTCAAACAGTGGTCTGAACACGGGTTTTCTGAAGAACAAGACTTCATCAACCAAGAGGTAGGTTTTCTCGGGCCAAATCTTAATATCTCATATACCAAATGTGTAGAGCATCAATTTAGCTTGTATTGCCCCCTGGTTTCATCGAGTTTCATTGAGTATATTTTGAATTATAAGCGTTTTGCCAAAGTCATGCACTGTTAGGGCTTTTCCCGTTCTTGGCACATTTCATATGATTCAAGACCGAATTAGAGTAAACTCCTGACATGAAAGTTATTCTACTAGTTGTCCTCGTCAGGTTTTGTGTTGAACGTTTTGTTTAAATATCATTGGTTAGAGAGTTATAAGCGTGGTAATAGGGTTGTTGCCAGAAACTACGGTTTCAGGTTACACTTGGTTTGATGTTGTGTTCGTCTTGATCAAAGCCTATCGAAACCATCATTATTTTCAAATTCTGATTTACTGGGAGTACCCTTGTATGTCTAGGTTGTTTTAAAACTGGTTTCGTTATTTTTCATACACTGTACAATTTGTTCTCTTATTTAGAACAACCCTGTGTCTAAAGAAGGAAAGATTGATCCGCAATCCAAAGCACTGTCCTTGCTCTGTCAGAGTCTAGCGCAGAGCCTGTGAACGCGACGGCCCGATATGTCGCGTTTAGAGGTCTCGTAGCGACAGCCGCACTGTCGCTATCTGATTGCGACGAGTCGATCTGTCGCGATCGTGCTGTCCGATCTGACCGCCCCGTCGCGTTCCTCACACCACCCTGTCGCCTTCCTATATGCCCTTGTCGCGACCTGACCCCGTGCCTGACACCCCTGTCGCCATCATTTATGCCCCTGTCACGATCTCAGGATTTTACAGAAAACCCCACTTACTGTCTTACAAACCTAACCACTATACCCGAGGTCTGGTTAATGTAATATTTAGTGTGTATTTCACGTGTTTTGGGTCTGATTAATGCATGGTGGTTATTTTAATGGCTTAAAAGTGTTAAACCCATTTAAAAGCTATAATTACATGAATGCTATTCTAAAGTGCTCCTTAAATGTTATGATCCATTCGTGCTACTTATAATTGATCTTCCTACTGTTCTACCTTGTTTAAATGATAAGGGTTATCATAAAATCTTGCAAAACCATGATTAGTTAAAGTGCATAGCTTTATTTCATGTGCTTCCTGCGAGTTTGAAACCGATGGTTTGTGAATTGAGACACGCGTACCGCACTACACACTAGCACTGCTAGGTAGCCCCTTTCTTGAGAAATTGGAAACTCTCTACCGGTCATTCCGAATCGGTAGACCAGCGACCTTTTCACCAAGGCCTCCGTAAATCTCCTCTGACCATGGATTCCCACATGGCCGACGAGTTGGTTGTACCTTTGAAGTTCCTTGAAGATAGCGTGCACTTCCTTTCTTTTCTTGTTCTCATGAGCGTGATTGGCAATCTAGACTAAAGCCATTAATGTAAAGGTTTAACTAAAGTACAAATCGTACTGTTATGCTGCCGAATTTATCTCTTGACCATTGTTATCATGAAATCATGTTCAATTACTTATTACTTGTTCCCATCATCATCATGAACATGACATTACACGTGCTTACTTATTGAAACTCTCATTGGCCATTATTAATGACTGTGTGTATCTACATTTAAAAATTTACATGAGATGCTGACAGGGCACGGTGTGTGTCCAAGGGCTCCAATCTAGCCCCAATGACGGTGAGTCATAGATATACTGTTAACCATAGGGTATAATGATTACTGGCGTTGCATCTGCGCTGGGAGTCTTGCTTGCTTGTTGAATGTTAGATATATAACCACATACACGTGACCTGTGTGCACTCTTGGTGGATCTTTCCTTGGTGTACATTAGTGTTTACGTGCCTGATTAGTGTTACTCGATCGTACTCGTACATTCTTGCTTGCTTGCTTGCGTGATATGGCCATCCTGCATTTAATGCAATTAGTGATATCTTGCGTTCTTGACATCAAGTGAAATCTTGCGTGCTTGTACAAAGTGATCTATTTCTAGTTCTATCTTGTCATCTTGTTCACAAATCTTGTTCTCTCATAATCACTCTCTCTAGCTTGTTTTATATATCATGTTTTAACGAGTTTTATTCGTACTTGCATATCATTCATCGTACTTGCCTAGTTCTAAAATGTTAATCACTTATATCATTGCCCGTACATTGAGATATAAATCCCACTGGGCTAGTTTGCTCATCCCCTACTTTTACCCATCTAGATGACTATGAAGTTCAAGAGGAAGAGCAAGTCGAGGATGGGGATGCGTCCGAGTGATGAGCGTTCCAACTATGAGTCTAGTTATAGTAATTTGCTATGAGAGTTAGAACTTGTAGTAGGAAGTGAGGAATAAATGTACTTTTCTTTTTATTTGAGTCTTTGTCCTGTACTAGTGTCTATTTGAATACAAAGAGTTGAGATTTGAATACAATTTATATTGAGTTCAACATATGAGCCCTATTATGATGTTGTGATGATTCACAATTAGTGCGTGCTAGCTAGAGGCTTATTTGCCGACTGTCCACGTCTCGAAATATCGACTCGAATTATTCGAACTAATATCCGCTGCGTAATTCTCGGGACGTGACAGTTTAGTGGTATCAGAGCCTAGGAATATCAAATAGGATATGTCTCAGGAATAGGAAATACCTATGGAACCTAGGTCATGGAAATTAAATACAGTACCTGGTGAGAATGGGTAGAGACTGGGAATATGTTAGAAAGAATTAAACACTCATACCCATTGACTCTTATAATGTATCTAGAGACATTAATTGGTTTCCATCCTTTTCTCAGGAACCTTCATAACACTTACACTCAACTGCAATGGCTCATAATCAATGGCAAGCTATGCAAGAAACCGTGGCTAGATTGACCCAGGCGCTACAAAACGTAGTTCAGGCTGGAAATCAAGCCGGTGATCTGCACCGCAATTTTAGGAGTTTAGACCGTCCTCGTTTCTCTGGATCCCCTGACCCAGACGAGGCAGAAAACTGGCAGGAAGAGATCGAGAGGATTTTCCAAGTGATGCAATGCACAAATAGGGAAAAAGTGGTACTGGCCACTTTCCAATTAACTAAAGATGCTCGAGCATGGTGGAAGGCCACCTCGGCCCACCTGCCAAATGTAGCTGAATTAGAGTGGGCCGGATTCCTGGAGATATTCTGGGGAAAGTATTTCTCTGAGAGAGTCAAGGAGAAGAAGGCAGCGGAGTTTGCCGCACTGAAACAGAAAGGGATGTCCGTGGCTGAGTATGAGGCTCAGTTCGCGCGTCTTGCTGTGTATGCCCCACACCTGGTGGGAACTGAAAGGCTAAAGGTTAACCGTTTCATGGATGGGCTCAGGCCCATGTTCATCGAAAGGCTTGGACCACACAATATCCAAACTTACACGGAGATGGTCCAAAGAGCTCAGCTGGTAGAAGACACCATGGCCAAAGTAGAGGGCATGAGGGGCAAGGACAACTCCAAGCCGGTCTTCGTCAAGAGGGGAGCACCTAATATTACTCCAACTTTTTGAAACAACAACGTCAACAACAACAACAAGAGTCCGAATGTCGGAAGAGAGGTTACTGGGGACAAAAGAGTCAAAATAGAAGATAGGCAGTTGGCTGAGAACTGCAAATTTTGTGATAAACCAGGACATCGAGCTGATGAATGCTAGAAGAAGCTCGGGGCATGCTTGAGATGTGGTGGTTGTGACCACCGTATCCCTGATTGTCCCATGATGAAGGACCAACCAGGTAGAACTCAAAATGCACCGCGGCGTCAAGGACGCCTTAATGCTGTCATAGAAGCCGACCTACCCAAGGAAGGGGGTATGGTGGAAGGTACCATTTCCATACACTCTCAACCGGCTTTTGTGCTTATTGATACTGGAGCTGCATATTGAAGCGCGCGACATTGTTGACTGTGCATTTTCGTTGTCCAGAGTCCTTGCACAAGTCAGTATGCGCACTTCCTCTAAACTGTCTCACAAAATTAAAATAAAAAAGATGAACTCATATAGTGGTGAGAACAGGTCATATCCACGGAGAGGCAGAATAAAATTTGAATTAAAAACTACTTCGATCTGAAATCTCTATCGACGATGCATTGAACGTGAATCATTGTACCCTCTCAATTGAGGGATCAAACAGATGAATAGAAATCTAAACTAGAAACATACGAACCATGTACCCCTACAACTGAAGGGGATGAACAATCAACAATAGTAGTTCACCACAAATATCAGACCTCTTATCCTCACAACTTACGGATCAGACGAAGATTTACTGTTGCTAAATTGAAATTCTCAAGCTATGAAGAAGAGAAATAAGAACACAATAAGAAGCTACATAATCCCTCACAGAACAGAGAAGGACAGAATAGAGATGAAATGCCAAATGGAACTTCTGGAACACAGAATAAATGGAGGAAGCACCGAAGAAATGGAAAGAAGAAACACTCGCAACATTCCCAGTTTTCACATACGAAAAGAGGAAAATAAAATTTCAAACAAATCATAGCAACAGAGCAAAATCAAAGTGTCGAAACATCTTCCCAGTCAACCATCCACAGAAGAAAAACACAAGAAAGAAATTTCAATCTCTGCAGCCGAACTCTTCCCAAATTGCTGAACAACAAGAAGAAGGAGAAGGAACGCCCGGTCTCTCATACGGTAGATAGAACTGAAGAAAACACAGAAGCAATAGAATTAGAATTAATGCAACAAACGCCACTGGATCAAACTATTCTAAGCACAAATGAAATGGAAATTAAATGTAAAAGGAAGAAATTAAAATCTCTCTCTAATCGATCTCTCCAGTCCAACAGCAACAAAGAGAAGAAGAAATCCAAAAAAAAAAATGCTCAGACCTTCCAAACCAAATGCCAAACTCATTCCAATCAGTAGAACAATATAGGAACTGAGGAAAGAATTCCCCAAAATTCTGAACCTCTCACTCTCCTCCACTGCTCTGCTCAAAGAAGAGGAATACAGGAAATAGAAGCTAAAAATTCTTCAGAAATTCGAACCTTCCAACCCTCTGCTCTGCTGAAAGGAAGAATGCAGAAAAATAAAATGGCAGAAAAGAAAAACCAACCACTTGAACTGGCGAACTCACTTCCACTGAAAGAACAAGAAAACAGAACTAAAATGGAGCCCAATTCAACAATCGAACCTCCCCTGCTCTGAACTGGAAGAACATAAGATGAACTAAAAATTGCCAACCCTCTGGACTGAGAAGAAATACAGAAATAAGGCTAAAATTTCCTGAACTGCCAACCGGAGAGCCCCCATGCTATGAACTGGAAGAACAGGAACGAAACTAAAACTATTCTAAAAAAACTCAACTGGCGAAGCTCTCCTCTACTGCTCAAAGAAAAAGTACAGAAGAAATGGCAAATAAAATTCCCTAAAAAATTTCTAACTACTCGCGAACCCCCCCCGGAGAAGAGGACATTGGGGTCTTCTTATAGGCGCCCGGGCCTTTTTGCTTCCTCTCCAGTGTGCATCAAGATCGCCACGTCGGCAGGCCCTCAAATCCAGCCTCTGCTCGTCGCACACCTCGCCCAGCCATCAGCAGGTCCACCTCAGGATGCCGCCACCTCAGCTGCCATCGCACACACGGGTGCTGGCCGCGCCACAGATCTGCATCTGCTCCTCAGGCCGCCTACAGGACCGCCCACATACCTGGCCAACCGCCGGATGCACAGCAGCGCCATCAGCTACAGCCCAGCCAGGGCAGCATCGCCATTTGCCAGCACCATTTAATCCGAAGCTCCATCGCACCAGCATCACCGCGCCTGCATCTGGCCCGGCCCACACCAGCCCCAGCCACCATCGGCGCACATGGCCCAAGCCTTGGCCCGCCAGCAGACCCTGGTCCGCTGCCTCCTGGCCACCTCAGCCGCGCTTCTGCTGCTCATCGCCTCCATTGCCAGCATACGGGCCGCACACCTCAGCTGCTAGCCCTTGCTGTTCACATGCCCGAACCCCAGCGCGCAAGCCCTGGCCGCCATCTGCTTGGCCCAGCCACCATGGCCCTGGCCGCATGGCCATCTTCTGCATCAGCCTTGCACACCCCCTGTGCCGCACAGCACCGCCTTGCAGCAGCTTCATCTGCCCTCCTGCTTCGCCATCTCACACCGCCGCCCAGATGCGCCATGCCCTGCACAGCTCACAGCTTCTCGCGAGCATCAAGACCCAGTCGCACCAGCCGACTCCAGAAACCCTTACCAATGCTTCTAGCAGCTTCCCCTGTACGATGGAATTAAAAGGTAGTGAGATGGGATCGGGTGGGAGAAAAAAATTATTACTATATTTTATTTATTGTATTATTTTTATTATTTTTTTGAAATTGAGTGGGTTATGCAAGATGTTGATTTATTAATGTTTGTAGGAATCAAAGATTTATGTACAATGTATTCACAAAGAAAACAATTTATTAGTCAAACTATAAAAACAAGTATTGATTATTAAATGAACATTTTAACTATGTGCTCTACTCAAAACTTTAACTAAAGTGCTCAAAATTTATTTTTGGATGACATGGAAATTAAAATCAAATTGTATGTTATTTATAGACAACTGAAGTCTAAAATTACTATATGCATGAAATTTAACCCAAATAATTGTGCAGTTATCACTCCCCCCTACTAAAATGTTGCTAGTCCCTTAGCAACGAAAATTACTCCAAATGTAGGACTAGAAGATACAATGTCTCATGCTAAATAACCATCATGTAAAAGATTAATGTAGAGATATGTCTTTCCTAATTGTAAAGACTTTTGGCAAGAATTAGTGCACAAATGATAGCTCACTTAAGAGTTCACATCAGCCCTCTGAAGCTCCTCTATCTCAGCAGTATTCGAGATTAGATTGATTGAGGGAGAAGAAAAGAATTGTGGAATAAGCTCCTTGCTCAGTCAGATCTGGTTGTTTCTCTCAGTTCCATTCTGCTCATCTTCCTTGAGGATTATTTCTCTGAGTTGAGGACTTTTTGTCCCTTTATTTGCACTTTGTGCACTCAGAATTTTTTCTTTTTCATCCATAATGCTGCACAACCCATCACTTTTCAAGAGTAGCGAGTCCAACTTTACTCAGATCCGGGGCATTTTTCATGGATATTTTTCTTTTGCTTTTGCTTTTTTGCTTTTTGCTTTTGCTTTCTTTTCTTTTCCCCTTTAAGGAAGAATGAACAGTCAAGTTCCTTGATCACATACCTTCACTTCCTTCACAATTCACTTAAGGGGAGGGGAGAAAACCAATCACCTCTCTCCTACTAGCCTTGACAGATTTGCTACATTCGGGTTCAGCTAGTCTAAGTGGCTGTGTAGTGTGTGTATGAAACTTCTTGCCATAAATCCTTACATAAGGTAGACAAGAAGTACATGTAACCATTTACTAGATGCTATCTAACATGGATGTTTGCAAAGGAGTGTGATAACCACAAAATTTTAATGGTTAAAGATCAGACACATAGTCTGAGTCTCGCAATGCCAGACATTTTTATTCAAAGATGGAACATTGTGAAATTTTTATTTGCATATGTACAAGCTCAAGAAAAAGAAATGAAGCAATGGTTGGGATGAGAACTATGAACGCATGCTTATTCTACCTCTCCCCCCCTACTTATTTACAGGAAAAGAAAGTAAGACAGAGAATTACCTGATGAAGGAAATCTGTACACTTGGGTTGCCTCCCAAGAAGCGCTAAGTTTATTGTCTTCAGCCAGACGCACTTAGGCTTCACTTGGCTCATCTAGCTTGGTAGACTCAACTTTCAAGGAAGGCGGGTTTTCAAAAAAATGCTTTAACCTCTGCCCATTAACAGTAGACGATTGTCCAGTTTTAGGATCAAGAATAACGACAGCGCCATTGTCATAGACTTTGACAACCATGTAAGGCCCATCCCACCGGGACTTCAATTTTCCCGGAAAAAGACGGAGCCGAGAATTAAATAACCAAACCTTATCATGCACTTGAAAAGTTTTTCTATGAATGTGTTTATCATGGAATGCTTTGGCCTTGGCTTTATAGATCTTGGAACTTTCGTAGGCCTCATTTCTGAGCTCTTCTAGCTCATTCAGATGAAGGGTCCTTTGTTGACCAGCTTGGGCTAAGTCAAGATTGATTTTAATAGCCCAATAGGCTCTATGCTCAAGTTCGACCGGCAAATGACATGATTTTCCAAAGACAAGCCGGTAAGGGGACATTCCAATGGGAGTTTTGAAAGCAGTTCGGTAGGCCCACAATGCATCATCTAACCTTTCTGACCAGTCTTTCCTATCAGGCCTAACCGACTTTTGAAGAATGTTTTTAATCTCCCTGTTGGATACTTCCACTTGGCCACTAGTTTGGGGATGGTAAGGTGTTGCTAGCTTATGGGTGATCCCATACTTCCTTAGGAGGGTCCTGAATTGGGTGTTAATGAAATGAGGTCCTCCATCACTAATGATTGCTTTGGGCCACCCAAATCTAGAAAAGATGTTTTTCTGAACAAATTTGATAACCACCTTATGATCATTGGTCTTCGTGGCTATGGCTTCTATCCATTTGGACACATAGTCAACAGCGACTAGAATGTACGTGTATCCAAAGGATGGTGGAAAAGGTCCCATAAAATCTATCCCCCAAACATCAAAAATCTCTACAACCAAAATGGGGTTAAGAGGCATCATGTCCTTTTTAGAAATGTTTCCCATGGTTTGACATCTAGGACAGGCCTTACAAAATTGGTGGGCATCCTTAAACAATGTGGGCCAATAGAAACCAGAGTCTAAGACCTTAGCAGCGGTCTTCTTTCCTGAAAAGTGCCCTCCACAGCGAGAGAATGAAAAAACTTGAGGACACTTTGATGCTCACTCTCAGGGACACATCTTCTTATCACTTGGTCTGGTCCTATGAAAAATAGCTCCGGGTCCTCCCAAATAAAGTACTTGTCTCTAGCAAAGAATCTCTCTCTCTCTTTTTTGGTCCAATCTCCAGGTACTCGTCCAATGACTTTGTAGTTCACAATGTGTGCGTACCATGGAGATAAAATGTTGGAGACAGCTAAAATGTGCTCATCTGGGAAAGCATCTCTAATCGGCATAGAGTCCGGGGCAACTATTCTAGACAAGTGGTCAGCTACCACATTCTTGGATCCTTTCTTATCATGAATTTCCAAATCAAACTCTTGTAACAATAGAATCCATCTGATCAATCTAGGCTTGGCATCCTTTTTGGCAAGCAAATGCCTCAAGGCAGCATGGTCAGTGAAAACAATGATTTTGGCTCCTAAGAGATAAGATCTGAATTTCTCTAAGGCAAAACAACAGCTAGGAGCTCTTTTTCAGTGGTTGTGTATCGAATCTGAGCATCATTCAATGTTCTGCTTGCATAATAAATCACCACAGATCCTTTATCAGTTTTCTGGCCCAAAATGGCACCTACTGCATAATCTGAAGCATCGCACATTATCTCAAATGGTAATGACCAATCTGGAGATTGTAGAATTGGAGCTCTGGTCAAAATGTCTTTTAATTCCTCAAAGGCTTTATGACAAGCTTCATCAAAAATGAATGGAGTGTCTTTTAACAAAGAAGTTAATGGCCTTGCAATTTTTGAAAAATCTTTGATGAACCTCCTATAGAATCCGGCATGACCAAGGAAGGATCGAATTTGTTTGACAGAGTTGGGAGGAGGTATTCGGAAATGAGATTTACCTTGGCTTTATCTACCTCTATCCCTCTCCCTGAGACAATATGCCCTAAGACAATTCCCTCCTTAACCATGAAGTGGCTCTTTTCCCAACTTAAGACAAGATTGGCATTAATGCATCTTTTGAGCACTTCAGTCAAATGGTCGAGGCACGAATCAAAGTCATTTCCAAACACAGAGAAATCGTCCATGAAGACTTCTAAGTAATCCCCAACCATGTCTGAGAAAATAGACAACATGCAACGTTGAAAAGTTGCAGGGGCATTGCACAGCCCGAATGGCATGCGTCTAAAGGCAAAGGTTCCAAATGGACATGTGAAAGTGGTCTTTTCTTGGTCATCAGGGTGAATAGCCACTTGGTTATACCCTGAGTATCCATCAAGGAAACAAAAGAATTTTTGGCCAGCCAGTTTCTCTAAGATTTGGTCAATGAAAGGTAAGGGGAAATGGTCTTTCTTGGTCATTGCATTCAGTTTACGATAGTCAATGCACACTCTCCATCCTGTAGCCAGCCTAGTGGGAATGAGCTCACCCTTTTCAGTTTGAATCACGGTTAGTCCAGACTTTTTAGGCACAACTTGAGTTGGACTAACCCACTGGCTATCAGAGATGGGATAAATAAATTCTGCATCCAGCCATTTGACAATTCCTTCTTAACAACTTCTTTCATGTTGGGATTAAGTCTTCTTTGCATTTCGATTGAACTCTTGGCATTTCTTCTAAGTAGATGCGATGTGTGCAAACTGAAGGACTTATCCCTCTCAGATCATCTATTGTCCAACCTATAGCTCTCCTATGACTCTTCAAAACATCAATCAATTTCCTTTCCTGCCCTTCCTCAAGATCACTAGCGATTATGATGGGCCATGTCTCATTCTCTCCTAAAAAGATGTACTTTAAATTTGCAGGGAGTGGTTTTAGCTCAACTTAGGAGGACACTCAAATGGAATTGATGGATCATTATCTTGAAACATAGAATTAAATTGTCCTTCCTCTCCCTCAAACCCTAGAGCACAGGGTTGGTCTATTGCTTCTTCCACACAAGACTCTTCCAAGGTGTCTACCACTAGACAACTTTCTCCTTCATCATGATGCCTAGATGCCCTAAAAATGTTGATACTAACCCGCCTATCTCCAAATGATATATCCATCATCCCGGTAGCACAGTTAATATTGGCTCTAGCTGTGGCCAAAAAGGGTCTACCAAGGATAATGGTGGACTGAGTCAAATCTTGGGGAGTGTTCATGTCCAAAATGATGAAATCGGCAGGGAAGTAACAATCATTGATTTTTACAATCACGTCCTCAACTAAGCCCTTAGGAGTGGTGACAGAACGATCGGCTAGTTGGAGGACAACAGAAGTGGGTTTCAACTCTCCTAGCTTGAATTTCTCAAAAATGGCAGAAGGTAGGAGGTTGACACTGGCTCCCAAATCTAAAAGGCCACTCTCAAAAGTGACTCCACCGATGGTACAAGGAATTAGTGGAGTGCCTGGATCTTTGAGCTTCTTAGGGAGTTGGTTTAAGACAATGGTACTCACAATTTCTGGGAGAATTATTGTTTCAGTTTTGTTTCTCACTTCACGTTTTGGAGTACACATTTCTTTTAGGAATTTGGCATAGGCCGGCACATGCTTGATAGCATCAAGGAGAGGAATGTTGATGTGAACTTTTAAACAGTTCCAAGAGTTCTTCATTACCAGTGGATTTGTTTTGGATTTTGGTTTTAAAGCTTCAGGAAAAGGAACTCTTGGATGTAACAGTTTGGATCTTCATTCCTCTTGATTGTGTCTAGAGGTTCTTCATTTATTTTCTCTTTTCCCTTGGATTTGTCTTTTTCAACAATTTCCTCAATTTCTTCTTCAATTTCAATTTCAATTTCCTTTTCGTATCCTCATTTGACATGTGTGGGTGAGGATTTGTTCTGATTCTTCCACTTCTTAAGGTAGACACAGTTTTTGCATTTTCTACTTGCGGGCCCCTAGCTTGGGCAGGAGGATGATCCTGTTGTATAGGTTGGTTTTGATTTTGAGGTGCAGGAATGTTCTGGACAAAAGCTTGTTGTGGGTTCTGTGGTGGAGGTGCATTTTGTCTAGCAGGTGGTGGTCTGTACCCCTGACCCTGATGGTATTGCTGGTTCTGGTAGAATCCGGGAGGGTTGTTCCTTGGGTTTGCTACAGCTTGACTTGGCAATTGCCCTATTCCCTCCTTTGACATACATCAGCAATTTGAGACTCTATCCTTGCCAAATTTTGTTGAAAATTTTGAGTTTGAGTTTGATATTGAGTTGTTGTTCTTGCACAGTTTGGCACAGAGTCGCCATCATGTTCTGGAGTTGATTCATTTTATCATCCCAATTAGGTTGAGGAGGTGGTGGTTGATATGAAGGTTGTTGAAAATTTGTGTGAGCAAATTGATTGGAATTTTGATTTCCTTGGTATTGTGGAGGTTTGAGTTAGAAGATTGGCCAAATCCCGAATTTGATTGGGATAGGATTGACCGTACATGGATTGCTTGAAGGCAGGTTGGGAAACTTGTTCAGATTGATTTTTCCATGAAAAGTTCGGGTGATTTCTCCAACCAGGGTTGTATGAGTTGGAGTATGGATCATAGGAGGGTTTGTAGAAGCCTTGAGCAGCTTGGACTTGTTCCTGAATGAAAGGGGGTAATTGGGCAGTAGTGGGACAAGCACTGGTGGGATGAGCTGGGCTAGCACACATAGCACAAGTTTCAGGTTGTTGAGAAAATTGGGTGTGGCTTGCCCAGTCAAAGACAGTAATTGATCAAATTTTTGTTCCAACTTCTGCTCCAATCTTTGGTCAAGTCTAGCTATCAGATCTTCTACCCTAGAGTCTGGTTCCCCTCTTCCTCTTACTTCATACATCCCTGCCTTTTTTACAGGTCCTAACGCTCTCTCATAAGAGTAGAGTGAGGCATGATTGATAGAGTTCTCACTCAATGTTTCAAAAAGATTATATGCCTCATCCTCACTCTTAGTCATGAATGCTCCCCACACGAAGCATCAACCATTTGCCTATTCGATTCTGTCAGACCTTCATAAAAAGCTTGAACTATTTGCCACCTCGACAAACCATGGTGGGGGCATTTCCTAAGCAACTCCTTCAATCTCTCCCATGATTCATGCATTAATTCTCCCGGGTGTTGGGAGAATCCAGTGATTGCTCTTCTCATTGTGTTTGTTCGGCCAATCGGGTAAAATTCTTTAAAAATTCCTGCTGCATTTCTGGCCATGTTGTGATAGTTTCCCTATGGTTCCCAACCAATGTTTAGCCTTGTCTTTTAAGGAGAATGGAAATAGGGTCAACCTTAAGGCATTTTCAGTGAAGTTTTGGATCCTTACAGTGGAACAGATCTCTATGAACTCATCTATATGCCTATAAGGTCTTCATTGGGATTGCCATAAAAAGATGGCAACATCTGAATGGTTCCAGGTTTGATCTCAAAATGATTTGCCGGAATTTCCGGCCTAATGCAAGTGGCAGGTTGATAGTCAGAAGGAATGAAGTATTCTTCATCTGTCTGGGTGCAGCCTCTTCTATATTTCTAGCAACTTGGTTTTGGTTTTGGTTGGCCATCCTATGAAAGAATCTTTCAATTTCGTCTATAGGTTGAGCCAAATCTGAGTCCTGGAGCGTCTACCAAGCATGCACAGATGAAAAGCCTTCTATTTATGATTTTTGAATTTTTTAAGATTTTTATTGATTTTTGATGAATTTTAAACAAACACAAACAAACAAACACTTTCAAATCAAATTAACCTAGACACTAAGTGTTCCTTGGACTTATGTTATTTTTTCTCAAAATCAGATTTATGCTTGCTTAAGTCCAATCCTAACTCTTTTTGTACTGGCCAGGTAAGAGGTGGAGTAGAGGGAGGCCCCCCTTGCTTTCGCAAGGACCCAATTAATAACCTCTACTCACTTAAGCGTAAGCTTTTTAACCTCTAATCCTAGACACCAGACTTAAAGAGAAGTTTTGAATTAAGAAAGGACAAATCTAATTATGAACCCTAGGGCCAAGTCTACTGTTTTTATTAAAAGTTTGGGCAAATGCAAAGATGTGAAAATTTTTGTGATTTTTGGGCAAAGGAAAGGGTGATGAAATCCCTCACCTTATCTTTTTATCTAATGGGTTAAGCCCTTAAGCAGTCCCAATTACAATATGAAATGCAACAGATCAGTTTGAAACAAGGTTTTCTAATGCTAAGTCTAATGCATGAAACAAGTGGTGGAAGTCTTACCTTTCCCCCGCTCTCTTCAATGCCAGAGAAAAAAAATGAAATGACAATTAAATGATGAATGTCCTAAAAATGTGATTCTAATCTTGAGAGATGAAATTTTTTATTTACAAACAAACGGCTAACATGAAAGAGCGATTTGAAAAAAAATTTAGATTCAGATTTTAGAATTTTTTATTTTTATTTGATTTTTTGAATTATATGAAATGAAATTTAACTAAGAAAATATGAAGTGGTACTATAGACTAATGCCAAACCAATCAAACCACCAAGAGGCCATTATTACATGCCAACAAGAAGAAATCTCTGTACATGCACAGAGAGTACATCAATCTCAATAGCTTTCACTCACACTCTTTCTATCTAAAATTCAGAATTAAAAGCAATTAAAAAAAAAATTCAGCAAGCTTCTCTCCTCCAAGGGGCCTCAAATGCCAAGCCCAATCTCCATGGTCCATCCTTATGCAAATCTGAAATGAAAGCCCAATAACAGTCAAAATGAAACCTCAAAGTAAATGAAATCAAATCAATCTAAATAATCATACTAACTCAAAGCCTCATCCCCGGCAACGGCGCAAGATGAAGCGCGCGACATTGTTGACTGTGCATTTTCGGTTGTCCAGAGTCCTTGCACAAGTCAGTATGCGCACTTCCTCTAAACTGTCTCACACAAAATTAAAATAACAAAGATGAACTCATATAGTGGTGAGAACAGGTCATATCCACGGAGAGGCAGCATAGCGAATAAAATTGAATTAAAAACTACTTCGATCTGAAATCTCTATCGACGATGCATTGAACGTGAATCATTGTACCCTCTCAATTGAGGGATCAAACAGATGAATAGAAATCTAAACTAGAAACATACGAACCATGTACCCCTACAGAAGGGGATGAACAATCAACAATAGGTTCACCACAAATATCAGACCTCTTATCCTCACAACTTACGGATCAGACGAAGATTTACTGTTGCTAAATTGAAATTCTCAAGCTATGAAGAAAGAGAAATAAGAACACAATTAGAAGCCAGAAGAAGCTACATAATCCCTCACAGACACAGAGAAGGACAGAATAGAGATGAAATGCCAATGGAACTTCTGGAACACAGATAAATAAATGGAAGGAAAGCACCGAAGAAATGAAGAAACACTCGCAACATCCCGTTTACATACGAAAAGAGGAAAATAAAATTTCAAACAAATCATAGCAACAGAGCAAAATCAAAGTGTCGAACCATCTTCCCAGCTCAACCATCCACAGAAGAAAAACACAAGAAAGAAATTTCAATCTCTGCAGCCGAACTCTTCCCAATTGCTGAACAACAAGAAGAAGGAGAAGGAAGCCCGGTCTCCTCATACGGTAGATAGAACTGAAGAAACACAGAAGCAATAGAATTAGAATTAAATGCAACAAACGCCACTGGATCAAACTATTCTAAGCACAAATGAAATGGAAATTAAATGTAAAAGGAAGAAATTAAAATCTCTCTCTAATCGATCTCTCCAGTCCAACAGCAACAAGAGAGAAAGAAATCCAGAAAAAAAAATGCTCAGACCTTCCAAACCAAATGCCAAACTCCGATTCCAATCAGTAGAACAATATAGGAACTGAGGAAAGAATTCCCCAAAATTCTGAACCTCTCACTCTCCTCCACTGCTCTGCTCAAAGAAGAGGAATACAGGAAATAGAAGCTAAAAATTCTTCAGAAATTCGAACCTTCCAACCCTCTGCTCTGCTGAAAGGAAGAATGCAGAAAAATAAAATGGCAGAAAAAAAACCAACCCACTTGAACTGGCGAACTCACTTCCACTGAAAGAACAAGAAAACAGAACTAAAATGGAGCCCAATTCAACAATCGAACTCCCCTGCTCTGAACTGGAAGAACATAAGATGAACTAAAAATTTGCCAACCCTCTGGACTGAGGAAGAAATACAGAAATAAGGCTAAAATTTCCTGAACTGCCAACCGGAGAGCCCCCACTGCTATGAACTGGAAGAACAGGAACGAAACTAAAACTATTCTAAAAAAACTCACTGGCGAAGCTCTCCTCTACTGCTCAAAGAAAAAGTACAGAAGAATGGCAAATAAAATTCCCTAAAAAATTTCTAACTACTCGCGAACCCCCCCGGAGAAGAGGACATGGGGTCTTCTTATAGGCGCCCGGGCCTTTTTGCTTCCTCTCCAGTGTGCATCAAGATCGCCACGTCGGCAGGCCCTCAATCCAGCCTCTGCTCGTCGCACACCTCGCCCAGCCATCAGCAGGTCCACCTCAGGATGCCGCCACCTCAGCTGCCATCCGCACACGGGTGCTGGCCGCGCCACAGATCTGCATCTGCTCCTCAGGCCGCCTACAGGACCGCCCACATACCTGGCCAACCGCCGGATGCACAGCAGCGCCATCAGCTACAGCCAGCCAGGGCAGCATCGCCATCTGCCAGCACCATTTAATCCGAAGCTCCATCGCACAGCCATCACCGCGCCTGCATCTGGCCCGGGCCCACCCAGCCCCAGCCACCATCGGCGCACATGGCCCAAGCCTTGGCCCGCCAGCAGACCCTGGTCCGCTGCCTCCTGGCCACCTCAGCCGCGCTTCTGCTGCTCACGCCTCCATTGCCAGCTCGGGGCCGCACACCTCAGCTGCTAGCCCTTGCTGCTTCACATGCCCGAACCCCAGCGCGCAAGCCCTGGCCGCCATCTGCTTGGCCAGCCGCACCATGGCCCTGGCTGCATGGCCATCTTCTGCATCAGCCTTGCACAACCCCTGTGCCGCACAGCACCGCCTTGCAGCAGCTTCATCTGCCCTCCTGCTTCGCCATCTCACACCGCCGCCCAGATGCGCCATGCCCTGCACAGCTCACAGCTTCCTCCGCGAGCATCAAGACCCAGTCGCACCAGCCGACTCCAGAAACCCTTACCACTGCTTCTAGCAGCTCCCCCTGTACGATGGAATTAAAAGGTAGTGAGATGGGATCGGGTGGGAGAAAAAATTATTATTACTATATTTTATTTATTATTATTATTTTTATTATTTTTTTGAAATTGAGTGGGTTATGCAAGATGTTGATTTATTAAGTTTGTAGGAATCAAAGATTTATGTACAATGTATTCACAAAGAAAACAATTATTAGTCAACTATTAAAAACAAGTATTGATTTTATTAAATGAACATTTTAACTATGTGCTCTACTCAAAACTTAACTAAGTGCTCAAAATTTATATTTTGGATGACATGGAAATTAAAATCAAATTGTATGTTATTTATAGACAACTGAAGTCTAAATTACTATATGCATGAAATTTAACCCAAATAATTGTGCAGTTATCACATATTCTTTTATTTCCACCACATTTGCTGCAACTCTACCTGTCAAACCTGTACCCCTGAAATCCAAGATCACTGTAGCCTCTCCACTAGGCTCAGAATCTGAACTCACTCACTACTTGCCAAAATGTGAAACTATAATTGGAGGACACAATCTCTCTACCGACCTCATCTGTTTATACATGAAAGGTTACGATGCCATTTTGGGTGTCGATTGGCTAATTGAATATGATGCTGATGTAAACTGTCGACATAGGAGGGTCACTTTTAAAAGACCAAACCTCCCAACTCTATCACTACTTGGCACCCGTTATCACAAACACCCTATCTTGATATCCTCCTTAAAGGCTTCTAAGCTGATCAACCAAGGTTGTGATGCTTTCCTAGTTTCCGTCTTGGCAACTGAAAAGAAGAAACTAACCCTAGAATGCATTCCAATAGCCAGAGACTATCCTGATGTATTTCCAGAGGAATTACCTGGTATACCACCTGAACGGGAGGTAAACTTCACCATTGAGTTACTCCCTGGGGCAGCCCCTGTTTCGAAAGCCCCATACCGCATGTCCCCCGTCGAATTGCAGGAGTTGAAGAGACAAATCCAAGAATTGCTAGATCAAGGTTTTATCAGGCCTAGCACATCCCCGTGGGGAGCGCCAGTGCTATTTGTCAGAAAGAAGGACGGGACAATGAGGCTATGCATTGATTACCGTTAGTTAAACCAGTTGACAATAAAGAATAAGTATTCACTGCCCCGCATCGACGAGCTGTTTGACCAGATCTCCGGTGCACAATACTTCTCAAAGATAGATCTTAGATCTGGATACCGTCAACTAAGAATAAAGGAGGAGGATATTCGCAAGTCTGCATTCCGAAGTAGATATGGTCACTATGAGTTCGTAGTTATGCCGTTTGGTTTAACAAATGCTCCAGAGGCTTTCATGCAACTTATGAATAATATTTATAGGCCATACTTGGACCAGTTTATAGTAGTGTTCATTGATGACATTCTTATTTACTCCAAATCCAAAGAAGAACACGAAGAACACTTGAAGGTGGCTCTGCAAGTGCTTAGAGACAATCAACTCTATGCCAAACTTAGTAAGTGTGAATTCTGGATGGAAGAAGTGTCTTTCCTTGGCCACATCATATCCAAGGAGGGAATCTCTGTAGATCCATATAAGGTGGAGGCAGTAAAGAACTGGGCAAGGCCGACAACTGTGTCGGAGATTAGAAGCTTTCTGGGTTTAGCCGGTTATTATCGTCGCTTCATTAAGGATTTCTCAAAAATAGTTGTACCATTGACCAGACTTACCAGGAAGGAGAATCATTTACATGGACTGATGAATGTGAAGAAAGTTTCGGGCATTAAAGAATACCTTACCTCAGCTCCGGTACTGACCCTGCCAGTTGCTGGGGGTAGTTTTGAAGTATTCACCGATGCATCCGGGATCGGCCTTGGCTGTGTGCTAATGCAAAATGGGAAAGTTATATGCTATGCGTCCAGACAATTGAAGAAGCACGAGGACAATTATCCTGTACATGATCTGGAGCTAGCTGCTGTAGTCTTCGCCTTGAAGATATGGCGTCATTATCTATACGGTGAGAAATTCATGTGTTTCTGACCATAAAAGCTTAAAGTATATGTTTTCTCAGCAGGACATAAATATGAGACAGCGGTAGTGGTTGGAGTATCTCAAAGACTTCGACTTTTCGATCCAATATCATCCAGGAAAAGCAAATGCTGTGGCAGATGCTCTAAGTAGAAAGCCAATGATCACATTGTCAAGTTTAATGGTAGATGAATGGAAGTTATTAGAAGATTTTGCCAAGTTAAACATTGATGCGGACATCAAAGAGAAGGGATATTTGTTGCTAGTGTTAGAGCACAACCCACACTATTGGAGGACATCACAACACTCCAAGACAATGACCCTGTACTTGTGGAGATTAAGGCTAATCTGGACCAGAGTCGGATTTCTCATTAACTGAAGATGGAAGGTTATTGTTCGGGATCGAGTCTGTGTACCCGACCATGCAGAGACAAAGAAAATGATTATGGATGAGGCTCACAAGACCAGATATACTATTCATCCTGGAACTACCAAAATGTATCAAGATTTGAAAAGAAGCTTCTGGTGGCCTAATATGAAGAGAGAGGTGGCGGAATATGTCGCCCATTGTTTAACATGTCAAAGGGTCAAGGCGGAACACTTGCGACCCACAGGAACACTCAAACCCCTAGAAATCCCGGCATGGAAATGGGAAGGTATAGGGATGGACTTTATTTTCGGACTACCCAAATCTAGAGGTGGGTTCGATGGTATCTGGGTTATTGTCGACCGCTTAACTAAGTCGGCTCACTTCTTGCCGGTGAAGAATAAGTGGTCAGTAGATGTTCTGGCTGCATTGTATGTGAGGGAAATAGTCCGATTACATGGAGTACCGGTATCTATCGTGTCTGATAGAGACCCTAGGTTTACATCCCACTTTTGGAAAGGACTGCATTACTCCTTGGGATCTAAACTAAACTTTAGCACGGCTTTCCATCAGACAGATGGTCAGACGGAGAGAACCACCAGGTTATTGAAGATATGCTTAGAGCATGGTTCTAGATTTTGGAGGTAGCTGGCATGAACACTTACCTCTTGTGGAGTTCGCCTACAATAATAGCTATCAAGATAGCATTCAGATGGCACCGTTTGAAGCACTTTATGGCAGAAGTTTCCGATCTCCAATATGCTGGTATGAAGTTGGCGAAAAACAAATGTTAGGACCAGAGATGATAAGGGAAAAACACCGAGAAGGTAAAGCTTATAAAAGAAAGAATGGCAGTGGCGCAACAAAGACAAAGGCATACGCAATAATAGAAGAAGAGACCTGGAATTTCAGGTGGGTGAACATGTATTCTTGAAAGTGTCTCCAGGCGTGGGATCAGACGTTTTGGCATTAAAGGCAAGTTGTCACCAAGGTTTGTCGGGCCTTTCAAAATCCTTGAAAGAGTCGGTGAGGTGGCATATCGTCTCGCCTTACCACCACAAATGGACGGAATACACAATGTGCTCCACATATTCATGTTGAAAAAGTATGTACGAGATCCATGGCATGTAATAGAATATGAGCTTCTGGAATTCAACAAAGACAGAACATATCAAGAGAAGCCAATTAAGATCGTGGATCGGGAACTGCGCCAACTAAGGAACAAGGTTATTCCACTAGTAAGGGTTAGATGGAATCAACGCATGGATGAGGACGACACGTGGGAAACCGAGGAAGCAATGCGCAAAAGATACCCGGAGCTATTCACAAATAAGTACACCTCACTTGCACAATAATTTTCTATACATGAATTTGGGGACCAAATTCTCTTAAGTGGGGGAGGGTGTAGCACCCCGGAAATTATAACTATATAAAAATTCGAATAAATGGAAATAAATAATTTCCATAATATCAAGATGTTTAAAACACACGTATCATTATCGTATGTGCTAAATCACATAGGCAAAATTCATAAAAATGGGAAATCAACCCCACACATTATCCTTAAGGGTTCCACGAAGAAATTCGTGCGATGAAAAATCCGATTAACCAAGTGAGCATCACATGGTGACCGATTATTCAAATTAGGAAACAAGTCGGAAAACCGTTAATACGGAAATACGACGCAATCATAAATTAAATAAAAATGTTAGAAAGGCTTCTAACATTATATATTAATGACCCAATATCATAATTGGCCAATGGACCACATATGGCCCAAAAATCAAATGAAGCAAGAAAATGCATAGAAATTCGTAACCATAAATAAGCTGAAATGAAAAGAGGAAATTAGAGTTGAATTGGGAAGAGAACTTGCATTCATGGCAATTCAAATTCGTGCCTACCCATCCATGGAAGTTACTTGATGGCCAAGACTCTCTAATGAGGAAGAAATCATCAAAAATAGGAAACCAACATGCCAATCCTGCAACCTTCTTTCCTAGTCATAATAGGACTCCTAAACACCATGATTGCTTAAATACTCTTCACCCAAACCCTGGGGACGAGTTTAGAACTTGCTGGGGTCGTGAGGAGGAGCTCTTGGAGGCTGGAGAGTAGGAGATCAAGCATACCAAGCTCATCTTCTTCCCCGTTCATCTGCTACGACCTACACAAACCACCTTCTTGAAGCCGATCAAAGGTAGGCCAAACCTAAATCCCATCGTGCAAGGCTTATACCCCTGTAAAGAGGGTCGAGTCTACTTCCTAACCCAAGTGGAATGCCCAAATTCCATGCAGTATACACTGAGTATTAAGCGTTCTTCAAACAGTGGTCTGAACACGGGTTTTCTGAAGAACGAGACTTCATCAACCCAAGAGGTAGGTTTTCACGCGCCAAATCTTAATATCTCCTATACCAAATGTGTAGAGCATCAATTTAGCTTGTATTGCCCCCTGGTTTCATCGAGTTTCATTGAGTTATTTTGAATTATAAGCGTTTTGCCAAAGTCGTGCACTGTTAGGGCTTTTCCCGTTCTGGCACGTTCATATGATTCAATACCGAATTAGAGTAAACTCTGACATAAAAGTTATTCTACTAGTTGTCCTCGTCAGGTTTTTGTTGAATGTTTTGTTTAAATATCATTGGTTAGAGAGTTATAAGCGTGGTAATAGGGTTGTTGCCAGAAACTACGGTTTCAGGTTACACTTGGTTTGATGTGTGTTCGTCTTGATCAAAGCCTATCGAAACCATCATTATTTCAATTCCGATTTTGGGAGTACCCTTGTATGTCTAGGTGTTTTAAAATTGTTTCGTTATTTTTCATACATTGTACAATTTGTTCTCTATTTTAGAACAACCCTGTGTCCAAAGAAGGAAAGATTGGTCCGCAATCCAAAGCACTGTCCTTGCTCTGTCAGAGTCTGGCGTAGAGCCTGTGAACGCGACGGCCCGATATGTCGCGTTCAGAGGTTTCGTAGCGACAGCCGCACTGTCGCTATCTGATTGCGACGAGTCGATCCGTCGCGATCGTGCTGTCCGATCTGACCGCCCCGTCGCGTTCCTCACACCACCCTGTCGCCTTCCTTATATGCCCTTGTCGCGACCTGACCCCGTGCCTGACACCCCTGTCGCCTTCCTTATATGCCCCTATCGCGATCTCAAGATTTTATAGAAAACCCCACTTACTGTCTTACAAACCTAACCACTATACCCGAGGTCTGGTTAATGTAATATTAGTGTGTATTTCACGTGTTTTGGGTCTAATTAATGAATGATGTTATTTTAATGGCTTAAAGTGTTAAACCCATTAAAAGCTTTAATTACATGAATGCTATTCTAAAGTGCTCCTTAAATGTTATGATCCATTCGTGCTACTTATAATTGATCTTCCTACTGTTCTACCATGTTTAAATGATAAGGGTTATCATAAAATCTTGCAAAACCATGATTAGTTAAAGTGCATAGCTTTATTTCATGTGCTTCCTGCGAGTTTGAAACCGATGGTTGTGAATTGAGACACGCGTACCGCACTACACACTAGCACTGCTAGGTAGCCCCTTTCTTCAGAAATTGGAAACTCTCTACGGTCATTCCGAATCGGTAGTAGATCAGCGACCTTTTCACCAAGGCCTCCGTAAATCTCCTCTGACCATGGATTCCCACATGGCCGACGAGTTGGTTGTACCTTTGAAGTTCCCTGAAAATAGCGTGCACTTCCTTTCTTTTCTTGTTCTCATGAGCATGATTGGCAATCTAGACTAAAGCCATTAATGTAAAGGTTTAACTAAAGTACAAATCGTACTGTTATGCTGCCGAATTTATCTCTTGACCATTGTTATCATGAAATCATGTTCAATTACTTATTACTTGTTCCATCATCATCATGAACATGACATTACACGTGCTTACTTATTGAAACTCTCATGGCCATTATTAATGACTGTGTGTATCTACATTTAAAATTTACATGAGATGTGACAGGGCACGGCGTGTGTCCAAGGGCTCCAATCTAGCCCCAATGACGGCGAGTCATAGATATACTGTTAAGCATGGGGTATAATGATTACTAGCGTTGCATCTGCGCTGGGAGTCTTGCTTGCTTGTTGAATGTTAGATACATAACCACATACACGTGACCTGTGTGCACTCTTGGTGGATCTTTCCTTGGTGTACATTAGTGTTTACGTGCCTGATTAGTGTTACTCGATCGTACTCGTACATTCTTGCTTGCTTGCTTGCGTGATATGGCCATCCTGCATTAATGCAATTAGTGATATCTTGCGTTCTTGACATCAAGTGAAATCTTGCGTGCTTGTACAAAGTGATCTATTGCTAGTTCTATCTTGTCATCTTGTTCAAAATCTTGTTCTCTCATAATCACGCTCTCTAGCTTGTTTTAATATCATGTTTTAACGAGTTTTATTCGTACTTGCATATCATTCATCGTACTTGCTAGTTCTAAATGTTAATCACTTATATCATTGCCCACACATTGAGATATAAATCCTACTGGGTAGTTTGCTCATCCCCTACTTTTACCATCTAGGTGACTATGAAGTTCAAGAGGAAGAGCAAGTCGAGAAGGGGATGCGTCCGAGTGATGAGCGTTCAACTATGAGTCTAGTTATAGTAATTTGCTATGAGAGTTAGAACTTGTAGTAGGAAGTGAGGAATAAATGTACTTTCCTTTTTATTTGAGTCTTTGTCCTGTACTAGTGTCTATTTGAATACAAAGAGTTGAGATTTGAATACAAATTATATTGAGTTCAACATATGGGCCCTATTATGATGTTGTGTTGATTCACAATTAGTGCGTGCTAGCTAGGCTTATTTGCCGACTGTCCAGGTCTCGAAATATCGACTCGAATTATTTGAACTAATATCCGCTGCGTAATTCTCGGGACGTGACACCTCCAGTGACTCCTACGTCCACCCCTCACACAGTGAGGTCACACTACTCAAAACCTTGAGTACAACTCACACCGGAGCACGACGACTCTAAACACCCTTGAGCATGACGACTCAAGAAACACCTGGAGCACGACGACTCCAAACTGAGCACGACGGCTCAAAACAACAACCGGAGTACGACGACTCCAAATTGAGCATGACGGCTCAAACCACACAGTGAGTGTGACGACTCACAAACCAGAGCTCGATGTCTCACAATACAAAAGCTAGATCAAACACAAAAGAGATCAGATCCTCTAGCAATAATCTGATTCAAGACAGTTTCGTACACAGATATTTGTACAGAACTTCATGCACAAATCTCATTGACGAAATAAGGAAGAACAAACTCAGAAATAAGGCAAATAGATGTAGAAAGAATGTTCTTCGATGAAGAAGCCTTGCAGACGCTTCAATTAAGGAGCCTTGATGGAAATCGATGGATATTCTCCTCAATTGGCGATGCTCTGCTTTGATGGCATCTGAAATGCCAGAAATCCTTCTTCTCCTACGCCTCTTCAGTTGGATCTGCTCCCTTGCCTTGCACAGCAAGCTTCTCTCCAGGATTCCCCTTGATTCCTTGTCCTTCCTCTTGAAAGGATGGCTTGTAGCTTCTGGAGATGGAGACAGATCTGGAAAACCCCCTTTGGCCGCCAAAGGCTTCTTCTGGAAGTGTATGGGCTCTCTTACCTTTGGGGTACAAGGAACATGGGTATTTATAGCCCCATATGTCCATAAAGTGCCTTGGGGTGCAAGGGCACGGAAACCTAGGTCAAATCCCCTAAATCCCAAGCAGCCACGTGTACAGAGAAATTCACGTTTTTAAGTTTCAGCCGGAGTGTGTCGACCTGCCCTGATCTAGTGTCGACCTGCTGTCCCAGTCAGGCAAACTGGTCTGCTGGAAAATAGGTCTAGTGTCGACCTGCCCTGATCTAGTGTCGACCTGCTTTGATCTAGTGTCGACCTAACTTTATCTAGTGTCGACCTGCTTTGATCTAGTGTCGACCTGCTTTGATCTAGTGTCGACCTGATGTCCCAGTCAGGCAAACTGATCTGCTGGAAATGGGTCTAGTGTCGACTGCCCTGATCTAGTGTCGACACTACCAGACAAAAAATATGTGAACTTGAAAATATAAAGTGTAAATAATTAGTACAAGATATTATCATTAAAATATGAGATATTAAACATCAAAATATGTTGTCTAAGCATTATTGTGATATGTATAAAATGTATAACATGTCCAACAAATCATCTTTAAAATCACAATATGTCATCATCAAAATCACAACATGTCATCATTAAAAAACAACATGTCATCATTAAAATCACAATATGTCATCATTAAAATCACAATATGTCATCATTAAAATCACAACATGTCATCATTAAAATCACAATATGTCATCATTAAAATCACAACATGTCATCATTAAAATCACAACATGTCATCATTAAAATCACAATATGTCATCATCAAAATCAAGGTATGAGTGATGTTCATTGGTCATCATTAAAATGCAACTTTAGAAAATTCCAAAACACACTCAACCCAACACTATTTGGGTTAGGATGAGAGCCAAATTCGTGGCCAACCTATTAGGGTAGGTTTAGGAATCCAATTCTAACTCAAACTTCCTATTTAAAGCATTAAATACCCCTTTTCTATTTAGGTAATAATTTAGTTACGAATTTAGGGTATTTTCCTATTATTCTTCTTTTAAAAATCCATATTATGGCCCAATAAATTTTATATGGTCCATTTAACTAAGCCCATTATTTATTGGAATTTATCTTATAGGTTTTCCCTTTTTTATTAGGGAGTAATAGAGTTATGAATTTTATTGCATTTTCTTATTTGAAATTATTCATGGGCTATGAGAGGTCCATTGGTCCAAACCTGATAATGGTTAATCATCACATGATGTTGGAAGTCTCTCCGACATGATCGTTTAATTTATGAGCGCGTTATCTTTTCGTGTTAACAGTTTTCCGACTTAGTTTCCTAATTTGGATAATTAGTCACATTGTGACGTACACTTGGCCAATCGGATTTTTCGTTGCACGAATTTCTTCGTGGACACTTAGGGATAATATTTGGGGTTGATTTATAATTTTTACGGAATTTTCCGGTGTATTCTTGCACATACAATAATGGTACGTATGTTTCTATTATTTCATTTTAAAGAAATTATTATTTTGAATTTTTAAAGTATTAAATTTTCCGGGTTGCTACTCCCCATAATTCTGTAAATCTTGATTTTCTACAGTAACTACATGCCCTATTAACTGTCTTTAATGCATTAAATAAAGTTGTTAAATATGGATATGTTTTAATTAATTAAAAGACATTCACATGATCTTTTCATCTCCAAGATTCTCTATGTCACATGCACACACTTGAACCATCCAATATAACTTGACTTGACATGAAAATATCTCACAACATAATTGATAATTTATTTCAATATTGTATTTAAATTGTCCCATTTATTTTAATTGGACATGTCTTCATTCTCGCGATGTTTTGGGAATACCGTTGTTGATGCTCCACTATTCTAGAAGTCCTCTAGAACGTCGAGCACTTGTTTCTATATATACACTTTCTCTTGACTTGGACGAACTCTCCGTCGGATATTCCTTCTGCCGGACTAGTGAATCCTTGCTCGAGGCCTTCGTAAGACTCCTCTGTCCATGGATTCCCACATGGCCGATGAGCTGCTTGTACCCTAACACCTATGATACCCTTTAGGGATCAGTAAGATCCAAACAGCCTTAGTTTGCTCTCACTCTTATCTTGAATCACACCAGACCTCTGGACCTGTGTATAACATGGCCAGTGGAAGGGTGGTGAATTCTACCCGACTGCCAACACCATCTATACGTGTTGTGCAATTGTTACTATTGCTTGTTTACTCGATGTTACATGTGCAATGACCTTAGTTCTCATCTATACTCTACTCGCTCGTCCATTCACGCTCTCTCCACTATCTCGTCTATTCATCTAGTACTCTCATCTATTTCTTGGTACTCTCTATTGGTCATTGACTGATTATCTAAAGATAAACAATATAACCAATGCCTGGCAATATATAAAGGGCCCGATCTGGTCCTGGGAGGTGCGCCCAAAAGTGTTATTTGCCCGCGAGAGTTAAATGGACAGAGTGTTTGGAATTACACTCAAGTTCTATCTATCTCGACTATCTAAATGACAATCAAAGTGGTGTACTATACTTGTGTTATTGTGATACATTGTGCTATTTGTGCTATGGCCATCCTGCTATGTGCTATATTTGGAAACTTGTGCTATTTCAATCACGTGCTATTGTGCTATCTCTTACATTACTTGACTCTCTCGCTCTATCTTTAGTTACTCTGTCTTTTTAATACATTAATCATTTAAAGCATGCTTGATCCTGAGATTTAAGCCCTACTGGGCGTTATCACTCACCCTGCGTTATTGGTTATGTGTTCTCAGGTGACATCGAGGAAGATACTTACACTCAAGAGGATGGGAACGATCAAGAGTGAAGTCAAGAGTACCCTAGCATCATAGTATTATGTTAGAGTTGAAGTTTAGTCTTTTGCTTTATTCAATGTAATTGGGCCCTATAGAATGGCTCGGATATTAGTGGTTGTAAATAGACATTTGAAGAATTATTAATGAGATACATTTTCTTTAATATTTATTCTTGTCCAATGGTTTGATGTCTAGTACTCGCTCTGTGCCCGTTTACTTGCAACTGCCTCGCGTTCCGATATTCCGCGTCGGGGCGTGACATGTTTAATTGTCTCTTCAATAGATGTATGCATAAGGATCGTTCACACATTATTTGTCTAATTGTATCACACATAAACTGCGCACACTCACATCAGATCAGTATGAGTTTTCACTGAATTGTGTTACAATCTGAAGTAATTTTGAAATTACTCAAGCTTCTGTTGTGATTGGTGTTAGATCTATTTAACCCCCCTTCTAGATCTATTCACCCTGCTCATTCGATCCTACAGATCTGTGGCATCAGGGTGTTGTATAACCTTCAGTCTGTGAAGAGAAGGCTACCTGAGCTGGTGTGTAAGAATCCTTGAGGGGGACTATACCCTTGGATAGTGAAATCCCAAGTGTTCTTGAGGACTGGACGTAGGATTGAGAAGAAACTCAATACCGAACCAGGATAAATTTGTATGCATTGTGTATGATTATTTGCATTGAATTTCTGTGAATATCTAATGCTACCATATGTATTTAAGATTTATTTTAAGCTACAGAATTTTTCAAAGCGTCCTATTCAACCCCCCTTCTAGGACTGCTATCTGGGCAACACTGACCAATAATATGAGTGAGTCCTTCAATAATTTCATTGGAGATTCTAGGTGCAAACCCATATTGGAATGTGTTGATGCTATCTGTGTGAAGTTAATGCACACATTTCATGTTTGGAGGAGGAAGGCAGCAAAATGGAATGACACACTAGTGCTTAAAGTGAGAAAGTACACTATGGAGGCTACTTGGAGACTAGGAGGCTATTATGTTCAAAGGAGTGAGGTGCACAAGGCAAAGGTCAGTGGCCCTGATAACTGTGCAGTAGTTGACTTAAGTGCCAAAACATGTAGCTTCGTGGCATGGAAGAAAACAAGAATCCTATGTGTGCATGCATCTTCTTTCCTAAGAACTCTTCGGGTCAATAGATGGATAACTACATTGACGAGGCTTTCATAATGGCAGCA
Source organism: Colocasia esculenta (assembly GCA_014218235.1). NCBI lineage: Eukaryota > Viridiplantae > Streptophyta > Magnoliopsida > Alismatales > Araceae > Colocasia > Colocasia esculenta. The sequence goes on along the minus strand of CM024765.1, from coordinate 20,184,456 downwards.
TATAGGAGGGCCTATGCATATAGTATTAATCTACTACCTGATAAGAGAGGATGGGTTAAACTTCAAAGTCGTGTACCCTCCAAATGTGAGAAGGCCTTTAGGTAGACCAAAGAAGACACGGATTTGGGCTCTAGACTCTCCAAATGAGATATCAAGGATCCATAAATGTGGAAGATGCGGGGATCATGGGCATCATGCCAATTCATGCAAGAATCCAGTAAACATGTCAAGTGCATCAACTTTGATTGAAAGATAAAAAATTAGGCATGATGGAATATGAAAATTTTTAATTACATTAATTCCTTCTTTCTTTTTATTACTTTGGTTGTAGGGGTATACTAATATCTTGTACTTGTGGTAGATGCCCACCTAGAAGGCCTAAAAAAATTAGGCATGAGGGCACATCTTCTCTCTATCTTCAACAAACACAGTCACAAGTATAGTGGAGCCTATTACATGTGAAAAGGCTGATACATGTACCATTTTTCAATTGAGATTACATAGCAGGTCTAGTTACAAGTCAAAATATAGTCAAATACTCCAACAACTGGAGGGGAATCCAATCAAATAAGCATTGTTTATTAGTGGTTATGAGTGTATTAAATTGCTTGTGTGTGCTTATGATCTATTTTTCATATTTTTTCTTGTAGGTTGTCTCTCCAGTGATTAATAGCTCTCAAGCATCATTGATCGTCAGTGGATTTGGTTGAGTTGGTAGATGTGGCCATGGCTGTGGACGTCCACCAGGGATAATTAGATGTTGAGGCCGATATATGCTACTCTGTTTTATGGCAACTCATGACAAGTAACTTGGAGCTTGGAATCAAGACATTGCATCACTTCTTGGGAGCTGTAGTGTTGTGTAGAGTGCAATAAGGAGATTGGATTCTCTTTTGTGTTGTGCAAATTGTAATGGATGTTTTAAACATTTTCTTTTGAGTGCTGCAGAAGCAATTGGATGCTTTGCACACAGTCACCATTTTGTTGTGTGTATGAAACATATTGAAATATGAAACCATTTCATGCATCTTTAGATAATACTTCTATCAAGTAAAAGTACACGATTACCATGAATTTTCATAAGGTAGATTCCCAACAACATCATGACACTTCAGACATGCTTACATAATACATAAGTACTCAACACTGTAATAAACAACAAAAAATATATCTTTGAAATAGCTTTCTCTTGGTTAAACTCCTTTACGTTTTTTGTTGCAAAAATCAGCACATCAATTTTTATCTCCAATAGGTATATCTTTATTTCTGATAAATTTAACTCTAACTCTAATAATCTTTTCATCTCAATTGATTCATATTTTAAGTCGACCGTTGTGTGATGGTAATCATTCACCCATGAAAAATAACCACAACAAATGCTTCCTACAAAACATTGAGGAACATTAGTTTCATGTTCTTTGTGACATTTTCACAAATGCCACACGTGCAATGCTTACATCACACTTAGCACACCGATAAAATAGTTTCCTACTACTTCTTCTCTGACTAGATCTGTAAACACGACAAAGCCTCTCACAATAGCACTTAGGAAGATCAATTTTCTTACTATCCATGGAAGCATTACGAAAGCTTGAATACACCATTGATACCTCACTCATCTTCTCATTGCCATAGAAGACTTCTTAAATAATAGGAATAAGTGCATAAATAGACACAAGATGGACCTAACCCTACACATTGCTAGAGTAAACTGAATAGGTCACCTGACCAGTTCAAATGTCGTAGGAGTTGACCGCAAGTCACCAGAGCTGGGTGAAGGTCGCATGAGCTAGCTGTAGGTCATCAAAGCTCGATGGTAGATGTCGGAGCTCGATGACACCAACCCTCTGACCGTGAGTATAAGATAGTTCTTTTTGAGAGGAATGCCTTTAAGAACTAATGTTGTAATGACCCTCCTTATACCGGTACGATTATACCAATCCACTTTGGTATAAAGAACGCCATCACAGTGGGACATTTACCCAACACTAAACATTAGATTGAGATGTACACAAATATTGAAATAGAACAGCGGAAACAAATAAATATTCAATCTTATTCCATCATCCACATCATATCCACAGTCTATGTAGTGATAAAAGAAATGCAAGTGTCCACATTATTACAACTCCAAAATAAATACACTGCCCATATGAATTACATCAAGTATAGAATACATACTTATGAAAAGAAAAGTACAATGTAGAAGTCTCCACACAACTAGCTACTCCTCCCGCTCGGAGTCGCTCCTAACTATATCCTCCTCAGAAGTGGACATACCTGTCACACCTATACGCCGAAGCAAGGATGAGTCTAAAGAGACCCAAGAAGAAATCTAAGAATACAACCTTACTCATATCACAACCATATGCTTGTATTTTACACATTTAAGAAATAAACATGGTACGTGCTTCATGCTACTTAAACAATTAATTATAAAACCTATAGCATGCTTCCTACACATTCTATTCAACATGGTTCAAAGATTCAAATATTATTCAAATCATTTTGCAACTATACACAATTAAAGTATGGAACTATGTACAAAGTAGATAGCATACCTAATATGAAATCTAACCATTTTCTCATGCATTTATCACATTTATATACACATTTAGCTTGCTGTTTTGGCATGAATTAAACATTATCACAATGGTTTACACTTATTCACATGCTAACTTATTCACTTAACAATTTCACATGCTCATTTTACACATTGCACAATTCACATATTCGCATCCACATACTTACACTTAGTTGTTGTGACACATAGTACAAACCACCACTAGAAGGACACACATACACATTCACATATCCATCACCTAGGCAACATAGTGATAGATCTTGGTTAACTGCGCAGAACCAGGAGAAGCACTCTCCACCCTAACCAATGGTACTTGTCCACCTCCAGGATTTCATCCTAATGCCCATAGGATATCACACACATTGAACCTTCCCATAGGGACTTTACCACGGTACTGTTCCACAACCCTCTATGGTAGCAGTGTCACTAACGGCACATTTTTACACAATTCGCATTAATCACATTGTTCACACATTTCTCATGAACCACTTAACACAATTACATTTACTTTTGCACAATTACACATACTTCAGTTTTACCTAACATGATGCTACTATTCACAGTGCTAAATAACTCATATCACAGTCCAAATCATGTTGTTAATCATTGCATCATACAAGATTAAATTTAATATGCTCAACAGTGTTAATTTTCATTGCTAAATCAATAATTGCACTTACTATCATCAAAACAGAACGAAAATTTTATTATAGGTTCTAAACAGCTAACATGTCACATGCTCAATTTTTCAGATTTTTTGGATCTATAACATATTTATAACAAATACAATGGATTTCAGGCATTTTTATCACTAAATTCACTTAAGCAGATTCCATAGTAAGACAGTCATATCTAACAGAGCCAACACTTGAAGACAGATACCATATTTTGTACAAAATTTTATGAAACCCTAATTCATCATGGATCTAATTAATCAAGATTTATCAAGATCAAATCATGCTTAATATCCCTTTACAGAAATTCTAATAAATAAAACTATGCACAGAAATTCAACCCCGTTGTATGACATGACCTAATGACTGCACCTAACAACATATAAAATTTACAACATGCACTGACATTCAGAAGTCCGAAAATATACCACAAAGATTAAAACATCAAATCTGCCAAACCTGATGAACTTGGAGGCACAAGGGTTGCCGCCAACAGGGGTTAACGGCACACAATGTTGCCGTCAACCCAAGAACTTGATGGCACACATGTGGCCATCAATCTCCTGTTTGCAGAAACACAGACAGGGCACACAAATACAAGAGAATAGAGGGTTCCAGGATACGAGAAAAATTCTGTAAAAATCCTGAGACCTACAAGACATGGGTAGGGTTGATATCCATAGGTTACTTGCCTTAGAAACATTTCTAGATAGGATTATTTTTCCGACGATGCTCTCCTCGGCCAAGCTAAGAAGCGCCCAAATCTACTCCCGAACCCGCTTCTGTGTTGATGCTGATTGCACACCGGAGTCGGGGAAGCCTCACCAAAGTCTAAAGTATCTTCCAGTCGTTGTAGATCGCTGGAAGATGCACCACAACACCAGATCCAAGCCTCCAAAGTTCAGGTTTTCACACAGAGTTCTAGGGTTTTCTCTAAGAGCCAAAAGACTTAATCCGGCCAAAAAAGGGTGTTTTATAAGCTAAGGAAGGTTGGGCTGCGCTTAAGGGTTGGGATCCTACCGTTGGAAGCTAGTTTCCAAAACAGGGACCGAAGGAAACACAGTCGTTTCTAGATCTGAAACCGCACAATTTCTGGGGAAATAGACGTCCACATTGCTGCCATTTACTATGAATTGGTGTCCATCGATCTGGACATCGACTCCCTTATAAACGTCCACTCATGTTGACGTTAACATGCCTCTCGGCCAGAACACAGAAATGCCCAAACATACATACACTATATACATATATACATGCAATGTAATGTATAATTTAAACATCATATGTACAATTAATAAAACAACATGTACATAAATAAACACATGTATGCCTATGTACATCATTATTCAAATACAATATGTACAGAAATAAATACATATACATATATACACATACATATATACACATAGCTATATACATAAGCATCTAACTACTATATCACAATGTTTAAATAAAGAACAAAATTCGAGGGCCTTACACCCTCTCCCCTTAAAGAAACTTCGTCCTCAAAGTTAGAATGAAACTAATCAAACAATTGGGGATATTTCTTCTTCATAGCATCCTCAAGCTCCCACGTAGCCTCCTCTCACGAGAAGTTCCTCCAAAGCACCTTTACGGACGCAATGCTCTTGTTCCTGAGGTGCTGAACCTTTCGATCAAGAATAGCTACGGGTTGCTCAACATACGACGGATCTGGCTGGATCTTCACTGGCTCATGATTAATCACATGAGATGGATCTCGCACATACCTTCTGAGCATACATACGTGGAAAATATGATGAACACTAGCTAGCGCTGGGGGTAAAGCTAGCTCATATGCCATGTTGCGCAACTGTCTAAGAATCTCATACGGGCCAATGAATCTAGGACTCAACTTGCTATGCCTGCCAAACCTGACAACACCTCGAGTAGGTGAAACCTTCAGAAAAACATGCTCGCCAACCTCGAACTTTAAATCCTTCCTTCTGTTGTCGGCGTAACTCTTCTGCTTATCCTGTGCCGCAACAAGCCTCTTCCTAATAAGTTGAATCTTATCCGAAGTCTCCTGCACTAACTCCGAACCTATCAATTGCCTATCACCAGTATCCTCCCAACATAAAGGAGGTCTACAGGGCTGCCCATACAAAACCTCAAACGAGCCATGCCAAAACTCGCATGAAAACTGTTGTTATATGCGAACTCCACAAGAGGTAAATGATGCTCCCAATCACCCTTCCAATCCATCACACACGCTCTCAACATATCCTCGAGCGTCTGGATAGTCCTCTCGGACTGTCCATCAATCTGAGGATGGAACGCTGAACTAAGCTTCAACTCGGAACCTAAAGCCTCCTGAAGACCCTTCCAACAACTCGAATTGAACCTCGGATCTCGATCCGAAATAATAGACTTTGGCACGCCATGCAATCTAACAATGCTACTAACATAAAGCCTAGCCAAACTCTCCACTGACTGCTTCTTCTTCATGGGCAAGAAATGAGCCGTCTTGGAGAATCTATCTACAATCACCCAAATCGAGTCATTGCCCTTCACCGATCTGGGCAAACCCGTACAAAATCCATAGTGACAGCCTCCCACTTCCATACTGGTATTTCCATCTTCTGCATAAGACCATATGGTCGCTGACGCTCGGCCTTCACTTGCTGGCATACTAAACACCTGGACACAAAATCCGCCACATCCTTCTTCATGTCAGACCACTAGAAAGATCTCTTTAAATCCTAGTACATCTTAGTGTTACCTAGATGAATAGAGAATCTCGACCTATGAGCTTCTGCAAGAACCTGCTCACGGACACCTACAACATCGGGGACATAAGCTCGATGATAAAATGTAATCACACCATCCTCATCTCGAGCAATTCCCGCCTTGCCCACCAATTCCTGAAGCCTAGGATCAGCCTTCTGCTGCTCAATCACTTCATCCAAAACAGTAGACCGAATGGACAACTGAGCCACAAAAGCCTGACATAACGATGGCTCTAACTCAGTCATCACACAAGCAGCATCCTCCAACATCTTCCAATCCTACTGGAGCAAAGATCTCTTCCTGCTAAGAGCATCCGCCACGACATTCGCCTTCCCTGGATAATATTGAAGATCAAAGTTATAGTCCTTGAGGAACTCAATCCATCTCCTCTGCCGCAGGTTTAACTCCTTTTGCGAGAAGAGATACCTCAAACTCTTGTGGTCAGTGAACACCTCAAATCTGACACCATAAAGATAGTGCTTCCAGATCTTTAGTGCATGAACCAGTGTCGTAAGCTCCAAATCATGAGTCGGATAGTTACGCTCATGCTTCTTCAATTGACGAGAAGCATACGCCACTACCCTACCATGCTGCATCAACACACAGCCAAGAACAATTCGAGATGCATCCGAATAAATGGTAAAACCCTCTACACCACTCGGCAAAATCAACACCGGTGCAGATGTAAGCTTCGCCTTCAGCAACTGAAAGCTACTCTCACAATCCTCGGACCAAAAAAACTTCACACCCTTCCTGGTTAGCTTAGTCAAAGGTGTGGCGATAGATGAAAATCCCTCAATGAATCGCCGATAATAGCCCGCGAAACCAAGGAAACTACGAATCTCCGATGGGTTCCTGGGGATCTCCCAATCTAATACAGCCTGGACCTTCGCTGGATCAACTGCTACACCAGCGCCGGAGATAACATGCCCAAGGAAATGAACCTCGCGCATCCAGAAATCGCACTTGCTGAACTTTGCATACAGCTTGTGCTCTCGAAGAATCTCCAGAACAACTCTCAAATGATCATGGTGTGTAGCCTCATCGGGAGAGTAGACTAGCACATCGTCGATAAACACCACTACAAAGCTATCTAGATAAGGTCTAAACACCCTATTCATGAGATTCATGAACACTACAGGGGCGTTGGTTAGACCAAATGGAAGCACTAAAAACTCATAATGTCCATAACGAGTCCTAAAGGCCGTCTTGGACACATCTTCACTCCTAATCCTCAACTGATAATAGCTAGATCGCAGATCAATCTTAGAAAATACCGATGCATTTTGCAGCTGGTCAAATAGATCATCAATCCGCGATAAGGGATACCTGTTCTTTACGGTCACCTGGTTGAGCTTCCTATAATCAATGCACAACCTGAGTGAACCATCCTTCTTCTTTACAAATAATACAGGTGCGCCCCAAGGTGACACACTAGGGCAAATAAATCCCTTATCCAACAAATCTTGCAACTGCTTCCTTAACTCAGCTAATTCCGCAGGTGCCATCCGATATGGAGCCTTTGAGATAGGAGAGGCGCCCAGAAGCAACTCTATAGTAAAATCTATCTCTCTAACTGGTGGCAAACTAGACAAATCCTCGGGAATACGTCTAGAAATTCCTGCACTACATCAATCTCCTCAAGGGTAGGTGACTGATTAGCCTTCGGTACTAAGACCACGCTGGCAAGAAAAATGTCACAACCCTTGTTCACCACCTTCATCACCTTCATGGCGGAGATAACAAACCTTCCCGCTAAGTTCCTTGGCAATGGATGTGAAAACCCATCCTCACCAGGAATACGGAAAGTGATCTTCTTCCCACGACAATCTACTAACGCATAGTGCTCCTCTAGCCAATCCAGACCTAGAATAGCATCATAGTCCTTCATCTTTAGTAAATAGAAGCACCCTTCCAAGACTCGGCCCTCAATGCACACAGGTAAAGATGGAATACACTTACTAGTCGATACCGTTCCCGCTGGTGTGTGCACAGACAAAGGGACCTCTAACTCCTCAGCCACTACACCTGACTCTACTGCTAAATGCCTAGCAAATCGCTCAGAAATGAACGAGTGAGTGACACCCGTATCAAACAAAACCCGAGCGTGCACACCCATGAAAAGAACCGTACCTTCTGTGACGTTTTCTGCCTACTCTGCGTCCTCTCGCTCCAACGCAAACACTCGAGCTTGGGCTTGAGGTCTTCCTAGTCTTCCGGTCACTGGCGCTGCTGCTGTTGCCGCTGCTGGGGCTAGCGCTCCATGCTGAACTCCCTGCTGTAATCTGGGACAATCCCTGATCTGATGCTCGCTGCTACTGCACTTTAAGCATTTTCCCGCTAACTTCCAGCACTTGGTACCGCTGTGTGCCCTTCCACAGTGAGGACACTCCTTCTTTCCACTGGGTCTGACGCCTATGGACCGCGGTGCAACTGTCTGCTGACTGGACGCCGCTACTGGTCGCTGCGGTGACTGATACGCCGCCTTCTTCCTGTCCTGCCGCTGGAACGGTGGCGCGGACCTCTTCTACGATGCCTTCTTCTCTTCCAAATATTGCTCCATCTCGCTCTCATACCTGCATGCAGCGCTGAGAGCCTCGTCTAGGGTACGATGGTCAAATGCCATGAGCCTCGACCTCAGTGATGGCTTAAGGCCTTTCACAAACTTCTTCGCCTTCCTACGCTCATCAGCAACTATGTGAGGTACATACTTAGATAATTCTGCAAACCTGGACTCATACTCAAGCACCATCATGGAGCCCTGAGTAAGAGTGAGGAATTCCTGCTCCATCTTGTCTTGAATATGCTCGGGAATGAACTTGGCTCGAAAGAGCCTCACGAACTCATCCCAAGCCACCTTGACAGCACTGTCCTCAAATCTGGTGTGAAGCAAAGAGGCCCACCACACATCGGCTCTCTCCTGAAATAAACCACCCATAAGCACCAATCTAAATAAGATTATAAACTTAACACAAGTACATGCATATAATAAATTAAGTACTTGTAGCATATAGGTGGCCAAGCTGACCTTGTCCTCCTCAGCACACCTAATAGCCCGGAAGATCTTTTCAATCTCCTCAACTAGCTCTCTGCCAGCAATGGCTGACTCTCACCCTTAAAAGAGGGTGGAGCCATCCTCTTGAATCGCTCCATGATGGAAGGACCACCATGGCCATGCTCCTGGGGAACTGGAGCTGGAGCCTGAGCCTGCCACAACAAACAATATAAGCAACATAACAATCATACATTTAATAAAAACAGGCTACTTCTATCTAACATTTCTAACCTGAGCCTCCAGCTGAGCCTGGAGTGCAGCCTGAGTGCGTGCCTGGGTCTGCATAGCCTGCACCAGACCTTGTATGAACACTCCATAATCTACAGGCGGTGGTGGAGGAAGAACTGTAGGACCCTGGGGTGCTGGGGCCTGTTGCTCATCCCTATCCTCACGCCTCTGCTCATCATCTCGAGAATGAGCACCACGCCTACCACGAGAAGCCATAGCATGTAAAACAAATTTATCTAGTTAGAAACTAAGTAATTAGCCCTAACCATTTTCTTAGCTATCTTTCATTCATTATTAAATATTTTCTATATATATGGACAATTTTATAAAGACTTAGCATATTATGAAGATGATGGTATATTTATGTACAATCTCAACATGTTGCTCTGATACCAATCTCTGTAACGACCCTCCTTATACTGGTACGATTATACCAATCTACGTCGGTATAAAGAATGCCGTCATAGTGGGACATTTACCCAACACTAAACATTAGATTGAGATGTACACAAATATTGAAATAGAATAGCGGAAACAAATAAATATTCAATCTTATTCCACCATCCACATCATATGCACAGTCTATGTAGTGATAAAAGAAATGCAAGTGTCCACATTATTACAACTCCAAAATAAATACACTGCCCATATGAATTACATCACTTATAGAATACATACTTATGAAAAGAAAAGTACAATGTAGAAGTCTCCACACAACTAGCTACTCCTCCCACTCGGAGTCACTCCTAACTATATCCTCCTCAGAAGTGGAGATACCTGTCACACCTGTATGCCGAAGCAAGGATGAGTCTAAAGAGACCCAACAAGCAATCTAAGAATACAACCTTACTCATATCACAACCATATGCTTGTATTTTACACATTTAAGAAATAAACATGGTACGTGCTTCATGCTACTTACACAATTAATTATAAAACCTATAGCATGCTTCCTACACATTCTATTCAACATGGTTCAAAGATTCAAATCTTATTCAAATCATTTTGCAACTATACACAATTAAAGTATGGAACTATGTACAAAGTAGATAGCATACCTAGTATGAAATCTAACCATTTTCTCATGCATTTATCACATTTATATAGACATTTAGCTTGCTGTTTTGGCATGAATTAAACATAATCACAATGGTTTACACTTATTCACATGCTAACTTATTCACTTAACAATTTCACATGGTCATTTTACACATTACACAATTCACATATTCACATCCACATATTTACACTTAGGGTCCATTTGGTTGTATGTAAAACAATTTAAGAGGGAAATAGTTTTCCGCAGAATAATTTTTACGTGAAAATGAAAACGTAATTGTCTATTTGGTTGTTAGGAAAATATAAAGTTGTATGGAGGGGTATGAGATCTTATGATCCACGTAAATGAGAGAGAGTCATATACTCATTGTGTACTAAGACTATTCATCAATTTTTTTTTTTTTTAATATTTTAAAAAAATAAAAAAAATTTAGATAACTAATAAAAATAAGTAACTTTGACAAAGACAATTTAAAGTAGGAGAAATAAAATAAAAACACAATTTGAATGAATAGTATTCTATAGATATTTTAATAAAAAATAAAAAATAAATTAACTAATAAAAATAATTAAATTAACAAAGATTACTTAAATGAGTGGGAAAAAATAAAATATAACTTACGTGAATAGTGCCCAAACCATGTAATTGTAGCACCTGCTACAGCCGCCGCAACAACATTTGGATAATGGCATCCGCGCAAACTAGCCGCCGCAACACATTTGGAAAATGGCATCCGCGCAGTTTGCGCGGATGCTAAAATCTGTGATTTGTGTGATTTAGTTTCCAGATTTTACTTTTCAGTGGTACTAAATGATATAAAAATTAAAGTTTTCCTGAAAAGTATTTCCTAACTCAACTTTTCCCCTCAAACAAACATACCCTTAGTTGCCGTGACACATAGTACAAACCACCACTAGAAGGACACACATACACATTCACATATCCATCACCTAGGCAACATAGTGATAGATCTTGGTTAACTGCGCAGAACTAGGAGAAGCACTCTCCACCCTAACCAGTGGTACTTGTCCACCCCTAGGATTTCATCCTAATGCCCAAGGATATCACACACATTGAACCTTCCCGTATGGACTTTACTACGGTACGGTTCCACAGCCCTCTATGGTAGCAGTGTCACTAACGGCACATTTTTACACAATTCGCATTAATCACATTGTTTACACATTTCTCATGCACCACTTAACACAATTACATTTACTTTTACACAATTACACATATTTCAATTTTACCTAACATGATGCTATTGTTCACAGTGCTAAATAACTCATATCACAGTCCAAATCATGCTGTTAATCATTGCATCATACACGATTAAATTTAATATGCTCTACAGTGTTAATTTTCATTGCTAAAACAATAATTGCACTTACTTTCATCAAAATAGAACAAAAAATTTATTACAAGTTCTAAACAGCTAACATGTCACATGCTCAATTTTATAGATTTTTCGGATCTATAACATATTTATAACAAATAAAATTGATTTCAGGTATTTTTATCACTAAATTCACTTAAGCAAATTCCATAGTAAGACAGTCATATCTAACAAAGCCAACACTTGAAGACAGATGCCATATGTTCGTACAAAATTTTATGAAACCCTAATTCATCATGGATCTAATTAATCAGGATTTATCAAGATCAAATCATGCTTAATATCCTTTTATAGAAATTCTAATAAATAAAACTATGCACAAAAATTCAACGCCTCTGTATGACATGACCTAATGACTGCACCTAACAACATATAAAATTTATAGCATGCACTGACATTCAGATGTCCGAAAATATACCACAGAGATTAAAACATCAAATCTGTCAAACTTGATGAACTTGGCGGCACAAGGGTTGCCGCCAACAGTGGTTAACGGCACACGATGTTGCCGTCAACTTAAGAACTTGACGGCACACATGTGGCCGTCAATCTCCTGTCTGCAGAAACACAGACAGGGCGCACAAATACAAGAGAATATATAGGGGGTTCCAGGATACAAGAAAAATTCCGTAAAAATCCTGAGACCTACAAGACATGGGTAGGGTTGATATCCATAGGTTACTTGCCTTAGAAAATTTGCTAGATAGTATTATTTTGCCGAAGATGCTCTCCTCGGCCAAGCCAAGAAGCGCCCAAATCTCCGCCCGAACGGCTTCTGTGTTGATGCTGATTGCACACCAGAGTCGGGGAAGCCTCACCAAAATCCAAAGTATCTTTCAGTCGTTGTAGATCGCCGGAGGACGCACCACAACACCAGATCTAAGCCTCCAAAGTTCAAGTTTTCGCACAGAGTTCTAGGATTTTCTCTAAGAGCCAAAAGACTTAATCCGGCCGAAAAAGGTGTTTTATAAGCTAAGGAAGGTTGGGCTACGCTTAAGGGTTGGGATCCTACCGTTGGAAGCCAGTTTTCAAAACATGGACTGAATGAAACGCAACCATTTTCAAATCTGACACCGCACAAATTCTGGGGAAATAAACGTCCACATTGCTGCCGTTTACTGAAAATTGACGTCCACATTGCTCCCGTTTACTGGAAATTGACGTACATCGATCTAGACGTTGACTCCCTTATAAACGTCCACTCATGTTGACGTTAACATACCTCTCGGCCAGAACACAGAAATGCCCAAACATACATACACTATATACATGCAATGTAATGTATAATTTAAACACCATATGTACAATTAATAAAACAACATGTACATAAATAAACCATGTATGCTATGTACACCATTATTCAAATACAATATGTACAGAAATAAATACATATATACATATACATATATACACACAGCTATATACACAAGCATCTAACTAACATATGACAAAGTTTAAATAAAAAATAAAATTCGATGACCTTACAAATGCCTAGAGATATTTCCGTTTGTTTAGCCCTATTTTGAAGATTCCTTTCATTTATTGGTGGAATATTCTTTAGATTCTAATGGCAAACTAAGTACAAAAATATAACTGATATTTTCTTTCGATTTGAAAGATATATAATCTAATAATTAGATTTTGAAGATATATCATTGAATATGAAAGATTTAAAAATATATAAATAATTTTTTCAATTGTGTATTACAAAAATGAACTTACAATAAATATTTCTCGAACTCTCGTATCAACTTCTAGTATTAGGAAGTGGGAAGGTTCTGAATAAAATCTACCTGTAACTCTCTTATGTCCCTCAGTAGCATTTTCTCAACAACTAGATATGACGTCAAAGGTCATAAATGGGTCATTTGATATTGGATTGGGCCGATCCTGATCGTTTTCAATGTGGATCCTTAATTGGGTCAAAAAAAATCTAGGCTGTTATATATACCAAAGTACTCTTTGCATGTGACGAGCTATTCAGGGTTTATTACTCGTCATGACGTGACTCTCAAAACTGGAACAATCATATAGGAAAAACAGAAACATGAAGGATTTTTTTTACAGAAAAGCTCTTATATGATATCACTTGCCCCCCAATCATCCGTTGCCTCCACACTACCATCACACTAACTTGTCAATCATCATCAATTTACCAGCATATATAAGATATATAATAATGTGGATAAATAAACCATCTCATCTTTACCATCCGCCTATTAGTATTCCTCCCCTATACTGGGCGAGACGCCCTCTTTTGTTTATGTTGCATCCCGTGTGATGTGCTGCTAGGTGCATGAGGCATGTGTTTCCCACATCCACGGCAAGCGCTCCTGCTGGTTCAGGCCTCTTTAATATGGCCGGTCAGCGGATGGCGTGGGCTGTGTGATAGGAACGCTCTTGCAAGTCCCCGCCTGTGAAAGCTGAGGCCGGTCGCTTTTGTACTTAAAGAAAAAAGCAGTGGTCGGTGCCACTGGGTGCTCCTTACGAGGGAGGATATATCATATCAAAGCCGGTGCGGGGAGCAGGATTATTAAAAAGAAAAAAAAAACACATACCCACAGAAAAGATTGATAGAAGAGAGAGAAGATGGGGGGAGTAGAAACAAGGGAGCACTCGCTGCTTCCATGAACCTACCGTTTCTCATGAAAGGTTCTTGGTTTTCAGCTGTATTAGGAAACTAAAGAAGCTACAGCTCTGATGATTGTTGGTGATTTAAATTTGATGTTGAGTGGGTAAATTTATTTTGGACAAATTAATTAAACGTTCCTGACTGTAACAGAGATGTCTTTACTTTAACAAGATTTAAGGTATACTGTAATAGGTGATAACATTTATTTTAATGAGTTACAACTCTATTAAAGACTAATAAATAAGTCAAAAATCTGATAGAAACTCTTAATTAATTTATCTATTATTTTTTTATTATAAAAATTATTCTAGAAAATTTGACCTTTTGTTTTTTTCAAATTAAGGTTGTTTTCAAACAATTAGACCCACCAATTAGTTAAAGATGGCAACTACATACATCAATTTTAAACTTAGAGTAATGTTTAGTTCTCAAGTGACTAAATAAAAAGATTATTCGAACATCCGTAAAATTAATTGAGATGCGAATCCTATATTTGTTATGGTTATTTTTTAGGTATGAGATTCGCACTCCAATTTTATAATTAGCCAGATAATTTTTTATTCGGCCAATTGAGAATTAAACATTACTCTTAAACTTATTATGGAAATGATGGATTATACGGAGATGGTCTAGCCCCCTATATAATTAGTTTTTATTTTATATTCTTTCTTTACCCTAATCCTTACTGGTTACTCAAAAGCCAATAGCTCCTAGCCCCTCCCATGGGTTCATGATGCATAAAAGTCAGATTTTTAAACTTGGATCCTGCGGTGGCTAAATCTGACCACCTAGTCCCATGATGGCCCACTACGGCCCTCGCATGTCCTGTCAGCAAACGTGGCCCCATCTCAACAGGCCACGTCCTTTTCAAGACGGTTTCAAGATCTCCAAGGTACCGCCCCCCTTTGATCAGACACTGTCAAGCTTCGCGGCGGTATACCCCCGAACAGGTCATCTGCCCTTTCACACCGAACAACTGCGGAGGGGTTCCGAACATGAACAATAACCCTGCTGCGCAGAACAACTCTAGATATCACCGAACAGCATGTTCGAGCCCCCATGTGGGTCACCTGCTCGGAAAGTGTTTCCAAAGGGTGCCGAGCAGGTTCTCTGGCTTATGGCGCGGTTGTAACCGTCCCAAGCCACGTACTCCACCATCAAGAGGCACGAACTGCCTGGCAGCCCAACGGGCGCCTGAGTGCATAACTCCTCCCGTTATGCGCGTCCATCAAGGCGCCTTTTCAGGCACGATCTACCAACGTTATGCACGTTGGCCTTAGCGTCGACACCTATAAAAGCACAGGTACAGTACCATGCAGCGGTACGTTCTCTTCCTCACGCGAACACACTCTCATACTCCGAAACCCCCTGCCTTGCAAGCTCTCCACTAACTTAGGCATCGGAGGGTTTCTTTGGTCTTCACCGGGCCCCCTGATCCTCTTCTGGTCTCGCAGGATCTCGTCCGCACCGGCGATCGTCTTCTCCCTCTCTCTAGTGGAGGCCCGTTTGGTTCCAGCCCAAACAGGATTACACCACGACATTTGGCGCCGTCTGTGGGAAACGACGCAGCCATGGCCCGAGGACGATCCTCATACTAGAACGTAGGAAGCAGGGCGACGAGGTCCCGTCAGTCGCGAGGGGACTCTCGCCGACGATCCCCCCCTGTTGACGTCGCTATCGCCCCTGCCGGCGCTAATCACGACGTCCCTGCGCCAGCGGTCGCCGCACCTGCAACTGCCCTTGAAGTAGCAGAACTTCGGGGGCAGATGCAGCAGTTGACGGGCGTCTGCCTCGCCCTGCAGGTTCAGCTGGCAGGAGCGGCGGCCCCGGCGGTTTCCCTGCAGCGCGAGCGGCAGGCGGAATCGTCGCATCGACGTTCTCGCGCCCCTCCGGCGCCTCAAGAACAGCAGGCTGATTCGCCACACCGTTCCCACCAAGCTCCGTCGGAAGAGCGGGTACCGGAGCGCCGCGGGCATTCGCCCCGTCGCTCTGTTGCCTCCCCCCATCCTCCTCGATCGGTCGTGGGGGGCAACTCCCGCGCGTCCGGACGAGGAGGCCCCGCCAACTCCAAGCAGGAGCTCGCCAGGCGCGTGGTCGACCTAGCGCCGTATGGACGCGATGGTCCAACGTGCGGAGGGGAAAGCTCCAGCGCAGGATGACTTGGACTTCCGCTCCCCATTCAGCAGGGAGATCCTGGAGGCTCTGGTCTCCTCCAAGCTCCCTCTGCCCACCATCGCGCCCTACGACGGCACCACTGACCTGGCCGACCACATCCACGGCTTCGAGTCGCACATGGTGTTCCACGGAGCATCAGATGCGGCCAAGTGCAGGGCCTTCCCTGCAACTCTCAAGGAAACCGCCAGGGCTTGGTTTGAAACCCTCCCTGCGGGCTCCATCACCTCCTTCCACCAACTGAAGAAGTCCTTCAGGGACAACTTCCTTGGCGGGAGGTCGCAGCCGCAAACGGCGGCTTCTCTCCTGGCCGTGCACCAGAAGAAAGGCGAGGCACTCTGGGACTTCGTCAAGAGGTTCCGAACAGAGGCGCTTCGCATCTCGCGCCTGGACGTCCCTTTGGAAACCAGTGCCCTTATCCAGGGCACTCGTGACGGCTTCTTGCAGAGGACTCTCGGCGTCCAGCAGCCCGCCACCCTCGCCGAACTACTCTCCATCGCACAACGCCACGCGGCTTACGAGGAGAGCCTGGCGGCGAGTAGGGCCGAACAGGGGGAGCAGTCGGATAAGAAGCGGCCTTCCGACAACGGTTCCGACCGAGATCGGAAGAAGGGACGGCGCAATGGCGATTCTCCGCGCCGTCCGCGCCCCTTCACCAACTACACCCCCCTCACTGTGGCACCCGAACAGATCCTAGCGGAGATCAGGAATGAAGCATTTGTTCGGTGGCCACAGAGAATGCGCTCCGACCCCCGGAAGCGCGATCAGAATAAATACTGTCGCTTTCATCGCGACCATGGCCACGACACCTCCGAGTGCCGCCAGCTTAAGGACGAAATCGAAGACCTTATCAAGCGCGGCTATCTTGGACGGTTCGTGCGCCGGAACGAAGAGCGCCCTAGACGCCGAGACCGCACTCCCGAGCAGCCGATCAACAACGAGCCCAATGGGCAGGAGATCAACGTGATCGCGGGAGGCTTCGGCGCGGGCGGAGAAAGCACTCGAAGCCGACGCGACTACGCAAGGCGAGTGCATGTCGTAGAAAGGCCTTCGGCACCTCGGCCGACTCCATATCCTGCCAGTCCTGCACGCGCACAGCCCGAGGAGGTTATAACCTTCTCGGATGAAGATCTTGTAGACACTGATGCGTTGGTCATTTCGGCCACCATCAACCACTGTAATGTGCGCCGGATTCTGGTGGATAATGGAAGCGCCCCCGATGTCTTGGCTTACGACTGTTTTGTCCTCATGGGCCTGGGAACCGACCAACTCACCCCTGTAAACTCGCCTATGTTCGGCTTTTCGGGAGTTTCGGTCCAGCCCATGGGAAGAATTCGCCTCCCAATCACCTTAGGGACGGCTCCAAGGGTTGTGACCAAGGTCGTTGACTTCTTGGTCATCAACAACATGCCTGGATACAATGCTATCCTCGGCAGAGGTCTGATTGGGCGCATCAAAGCAGTACCTTCATCCCTCCATCAGAAGATGAAGTGTCCTACTCCGGGCGGAGTGGGCGAAGTGCTCGGATGTCAGCGCGAGTCTCGTCGTTGCTATGTCATCTCCTTAAGGGACAAGCAACCGCTCGCTGATGCAGCCCCTTCAACCTCCGATCAGCCTTCCACCAGCCGAGGGACGCCTGCAGAAGATTTAATCCCCATCCAGGTGGACGATGACCCCGAACACGTCTTGTACATTGGCGCCTTGTTGACAGAGGCCGAGCAACAGCGCTACACAGCCTTCCTGCTGGCCAATTTGGACGTGTTCGCCTGGTCTGATGATGAGCTTCCAGGCATTCCCCCGGAGGTCATGGTGCATCGCCTCCGGCTGGATCCCCGGATCCCACCAGTTCAGCAAAGGAGGCGACCTGTGAACCGAGAACGGCAGACCGTGATTCAGGATCACGTGGTCAAAAGCCGGACTGTTGGGCTCCTCCGAGAAGCCCAATATCCAAGATGGATCTCCAACGTGGTCCTCGTACGCAAGGCCAACGGCAAATGGCGTGTGTGCGTGGATTACAAAGATCTCAATAAGGCAACGCCCAAGGACAACTTCCCTCTGCCGCGCATTGATCAGCTAGTGGACGCTACCTCCGGACACGAACTTCTCAGCTTTTTGGATGCCTACTCTGGTTACCACCAGATCAGCATGCATCCCTCGGATCAAGACACCACGACGTTCGTTACAGACCTAGGCTTATACTGTTTCACCAGAATGCCTTTTGGTCTGAAGAATACAGGCGCGACCTACCAGCGGCTGGTCAACAAAATGTTCGAGCAGCAGATCGGGCGCAACATGGAGGTCTATGTTGATGACATGCTGGTCAAGACACTTCCGAGTACTGACCACATTTCCGACCTCCAGGAGACTTTCGCAATTCTGCGAAGGTATAATATGAAGCTCAATCCCGCCAAATGCGCGTTTGGTGTTCGGTCGGGTAAGTTCCTCGGGTTCCTCGTATCGAACAGGGGAATAGAGGCAAACCCGGAAAAAATCCAAGCCTTACTTGAGATGAGTAGCCCAAAGACAGTGCGCGACGTCCAACGCTTGACGGGGCGTCTCGCGGCACTGAACCGGTTCATGTCCCGAGCAGCAAAAAGAAGTTTTAACTTCTTCAAGTTGCTCCGAGGCCCTAAAAGCGCCTCGAAGCAAGGGGGGCAAGTACGGTGGAGTGATGAGTGCGAAGCCGCCTTCACCGAGCTGAAGGCATATTTGGCAGCCCCTCCTGTTCTCTCAAAGCCTGTACTCGGAGAACCTCTGTTCGTGTATCTTTCGGTCACCGAACACTCCATCAGTGCGGTCTTGATCAGAGAAGTAGGAGCGGCGCAGCATCCTGTATATTACATCAGCAGGGTCCTCCAAGAAGTTGAAAGGAGGTACCCCAGAGCAGAAAAAATCGCCCTTGCTCTCGTCACAGCTGCTCGGAAGCTTAGGCCCTATTTTCAGGCCCATTCCGTTACAGTTCTAACCGATCAGCCGCTGAAATCCATCCTTCAGCGGCCGGAGGCTTCCGGCAGGTTGGTTAAGTGGGCGATAGAGCTTGGTGAGTTCGACATCAGCTTTCGACCGAGGACGGCTATCAAAGCGCAGGCGCTGGCGGACTTCGTGGCGGAATGTACCCTTCTAACCGAGCAGGATCCACCATTGATAGACGAGCCCCCATGGGAGCTTTATGTTGATGGATCCTCTTGTGTCACCAGAAGTGGGGCAGGTTTGGTCCTCACCTCCCCAGAGGGGTTAGAGTTCCAATACGCCCTTCGTTTCCGCTTTCCGGCCTCCAACAACGTGGCCGAATATGAAGCTTTGCTGTCCGGTATCCGAATGGCTAGGCACCTTGGAGCCATTCGGCTTAGAGTCTTTAGTGACTCTCAACTGGTTGCCAGCCAGGTGGGCGGATAGTTCGGAGCGAGGGAACCCCGCATGGCTCAATACCTCCAACAGGTCAAGAGCCAGACAGAGGGCCTCGTATACTTCGAAGTTATACATGTCCCACGGGAGCAGAATGCGCGAGCTGATGCACTGGCCAAACTGGCATCTTCAGGTGACATCGCCCCTTCCCGCTCCGTGTTTATTGAAGAGCTCGCTTTGCCGAGCACGGAGGTTGATGTAGCAGCCATAGAAACGGACCCACCAACCCCGAGTTGGGTGGACCCTCTCTTGTCATACCTTCTCCGAGGAGAGCTTCCGCCCGAACAGGTCGAAGCTCGGAGAGTCAGGCTACGCTCTCAGCACTTCACCCTCGTAGAAGGCAAGCTGTACTGACGGTCCCTTGCAAGACCTCTTCTGCGTTGCCTCAACCCTGAGGAGGCCCTTGCGGCCACAGAAGAAGTTAACGAGGGGCTGTGCGGAAGCCACCTGGGGGGCAGAACGCTAGCGCACAGCATCATCCGAGCAGGGTTCTGGTGGCCTTCTCTTCAGAAGGATTGCATGTCCTTCGTCAAGAAATGTCCAGAATGCCAGAAGTTCGGAGTACTCATCAAGCAGCCAGCTGAACAGCTTCACAGTCTGTTCAAGCCGCGCCCTTTCGCCAGATGGGGCATTGACATCTTGGGCCCCTTTGCAGAGGCCCAAGGGCGGAAGAAATTCTTGTTTGTGGCCATCGATTACTTCACCAAGCGGATTGAGGCCGAACCTGTTGCCACAATCACCGAACAAGCCGCATGGAAGTTTGTATGGAAGAACCTTCTCTGCAGTTTGGCGTCCCAAGGGTGATTACGTCTGACAACGGGAAGCAGTTTGACAGCACTTTCTTCAAACAGAAGTGCGCTAAGCTCGGGATCTACAACCACTTCACCTCCGTGGCTCATCCCCAGGCTAACGGTTTGGTCGAAAATGCCAACCGAACATTGCTGCACGGGATCCGCACGAGAGTGGAGGCTGCAAGTGGATCGTGGATCGACGAGCTCCCAAACGTCCTTTGGTGTCACCGAACGACTGCTCGGGTAGCTACAGGGGAAACACCTTTCCACTTGGCCTATGGCTCGGAAGCAGTTGTACCTCTGGAGGTGGCCCTTCCAACTATCCGAACAACCCACTTCAACGAAGCCGCCAATAACCGTGCTCTTCGAGAGAACTTGGATATGCTGGGTGAACGACAAAGCGACGCCAGCATTCGCCTCGTTTCTTATCAGCAACGACTCGCACAATACTATAATGCGTGAGTTCGGGAAAGGCGGTTCAATGTGGGAGATTTGGTTCTGCGCCGCTGTTCGGCTTCGGACCCCCGAAGAGCAGTCGGAAAACTTGCCATCAAATGGGAAGGACCTTATCAGGTCACCCATGTCCTCGAAAAAGGCTCATATAAACTAACTAGTCCTAGTGGCGAAGCCATACCCAGGACTTGGCATGTTTCTAATCTTAAGGCTTATCATTTATAAAAGCCTTTTGTCAGCATCCTACCTCTCTCCTCCCTACTCCTGTTGTTTCACAAGCATTTAGCATATGCACCTGATCAGAATCTCCTTTACGGTTCCCAACGATCTGCGTTTTACATGCAACACTCATGAAGCTAACGGATTCCGATCCGAGCAGGAGCAACCACAAAAAGGGAGAAGATAGAGAAAATGAAGCTATAGACAAGCTCATGAGCAGATCATTTCATTTACAAAAAGTTTTGTTCTTACAAGCAGGCCTTTCTTGGCCGCGGTTACAAAAAAGGGTATAAGAAGGATATGGAGCAGAAGAAAGCTAAGGAGCATGTTCGGAAGGGCCAGCACCTTCATCTGAAGAAGGCATCCGCCCAGATTGGAATTGCACGAAGCGCACATCATCCAAGCGGGCATCATTGGTGCGACGCCGGCACTCCCGAACAGCGGCCTCGAAAGCTTCTCGGGCGCGCTCGACCCAGGATAAACGCTCTCCGAAGTCCCTCCCGTCATTAAGACCCACTCTATAGCAGCGGGCCCCATACTGCTCCAATTCCTCCTTATAGTCTGATCCGGCCTTGTAATCCGTCACGGCGCGGACCCCAGCATCTGAGACCACCTTGGCCAGAGCATCCATCTCGGCTCGGGCCACGGCAACATTCAGCTCCGAAGCTTGAAGCGCAGTTTTGAGGTTTTTTCACCTCCTCCTCCAAATCAGCCTCGCGAGCCTTATGCCTTGCTGTAAGGTCCTTGCAGAAAGCCGACTGCGCTTCGTATAGGTATTTCTGCTTCCGGGACCTAGCAGCCAACCCCTTCAGAACGCCTAGCGATGTGGATATTCCGTCCAAAAGAGCCTCCAGATCAACGTCGCTTGCCACATCATCATCCTCCTGGTTCTCGGGATGATATTCTTCTGTTGGCATCTCCGGAGTCTTCTCGGCGGGAAGGTCCTGGCACCTTGCTAAGTGTTCAAGGTAAGAGGCAGTAGGGCTAGGGGGCAGCTTCCTTGGCGCGTTCTCCATACGCCGAAGGGTCGCCTCCAACGCTGCCACAGAGGGATCTTCGGGAAGCCTCTTGAGCAGCGCTTCACTAAGGGGCCTTCGGTCGTCTTCGGACTCTTCAACCCGAACACCGTCCCCAGCACCCGCAGCATCCGCCCCAGTATCCTCAACTACCTTGGAGGTTGCATTTACAATAGCAACCACTTCGGTGGGGGGCATGGGGGGCAGGATACCCCCAAGGGTAGTAGCAACCTCTTCGGACGACCGCGTCATCGTAGCCACTTTTTCAGTGGCCCCTTCAGCAGGAATCACCTCCTGTCCTTCGGATGGAGCTGCGCTTGGTGCCGGAGCTATAGCGCTACTGGCTACCACCCCAACAGGGGCGGAAATTGCCATTGCAGCGGTGTCCCCCTCCCGCCGAGCAGGAGACGCCGCAATCTCTACGCTCCTCCTAGAAGAAACCGTCGCGGTGTTTCTGGTAGCACCGTGCTCGGCACCACCAACGTTGGAAGCACCGGAGGGCTCCCTATCCTTCGAGCAGGTGGAGCCCCTGGCCTCTCCTCCAGTAGAGCTCCCGGACCCCTCGCTTACAAAAATGAGCCCCAGCTCGGTCGCCATCTTCTGCGCGACCTCAGGGCGCGTCGCGGAGGCCACCTGTGGCACTCTCTGATCGGTCGATTCTACGGCCCTACTCCTATGCAGTAGCAACCGCGCTTCCTCTTCTTCTTCAATCCCCTCCTCGGCACGTGGAGGGGTAGCTTGGACTGTCTTCTTCCTCTTCCCAGCACGGAGTTCTTCCGCCTCCTCCGCGCTCTCTTCGAACAGAGCCGGCCTCTTCTTTGCAGAAGCGGAAGGCCGGCTCGCTCCGTCACCCTCCGCTGGAGAGGCCCGAGCTCCAGCCGGAACCACCTCTTTGGTGGCCTTCTTCTTCAGGCGAATCTTCCCAGGCCCCTTTTCAGGAGCCTGTGCCTTGGCTGGGCGCCCCCCAGTTGGCGAGGGAGCAACGAGTGCCGTTGTTACCACGACGCCAACCCTCACTGCAGAGGGAACCCGGACAACAGCGGCGACATCATCGCCTTCATACACCATGTGCGCCAAGACAGGGATCTGTGCGGCAAAGTCTTCATTCGCCTCCTGATCCCTTCCGACCTCCAACTCTGCGGCCGCTGCACGCAAATAAAGCAAGAAGAAGAAAAGTTAGCATGAGGACACAAAAAACCTAAGAGTAAACAACCGAGAGGTCGTATACTTACTCCATGGTTTACTCAACCCGTACTTAACGAGCATGTACTCGGTCACGTATCCTTCTCCGTTCCGAACACTAGTTCGGAGAAGTTTATCCGATGCCCTCGCCTCGTCCTGGATCAGCTTCGGAAAGCTATCCTTCCGTGCTGGGCAGACGACAGTGGGGAATCCCCACTCAGCACCACTCCGATGGCGCACAAAAAGCAACCTGTCCATCCAACCCTTGTTGTTGGAATACTTGTTGGACAATCCGATGTGCATCCGGTCTGTTCGGTGCTTGGCGTAGTAAACGTCTGCTCCTGACGCCTGCGAAGCAGACAACTTGAAATGAGCTCGGAAAACATCCGCCGAGCCCCGGATCTCTTTGATCTTGCAGATAACACCGAAGATACAAATGTATCTCTAGGTGTTGGGCGTCAGTTGTATCGGCGAAACGCCCCAGCAGTTCAGGAGCGCCTTCGCCACCTCCGGCAGCGGCAGCCGGAAGCCTGCCTCCAGGTGATCCACGGAGAGGAGCAGACAGCCTGGTTTGTTCACCAGGATTGAGTCACTTCCTTGGCGTCGATGATTTCGTACTCATCCCCGATCCTGAAGCACTCGCGAAGCCCGCTGTAGTGGCGGCACCGTGGTCCGCTGGACGTTGCGACGGACACCCCGCTCGCTCCGACAGCGGCTTTCCCTTTGCTCGCCATCGCTGGAAGGATTGCAGGAAGCGGCGACGGCGCAAGGGGACGAAGGAGAAGATGGAAGGTTTCTGGGAGGCGTAGCTCCCGCCTTCGTCTCTTCCCCTCCTTATAAGGAAAGAGGAGGGAACGAAATTCGAGGCGGGCCCTGAAACGCCGCTCCTTCCCATTTTTGAAAGTGCCCCTTCGGGTACAGCATGGGCGACCGTCCGAACGCAGCGGCGGCACCTCAGGCATGGTGCGGCTTTACACCCATCATGAGGGGTTAGCCGTCTTCCAAGGCTCCCAGCGGCAGCACCCCGCAATGGACCATCGCATTAAATATGGAGGTGACGCCCTCGAAGCGCTCGTCTCACCGAGCCACTAGAGAGGGTGGGGGGCAAGTGTGGTGGCCAAATTTGACCACCTAGTCCCATGATGGCCCACTACGGCCCTCGCATGTCCTGTCAGCAAACGTGGCCCCATCTCAACGGGCCACGTCCTTTTCAAGACGGTTTCAAGATCTCCAAGGTACCGCCCCCCTTTGATCGGACACTGTCAAGCTTCGCGGCGGTATACCCCCGAACAGGTCATCTGCCCTTCCACACCGAACAACTGCGGAGGGGTTCCAAACAGGAATAGTAACCTTGCTGCGCGGAACAATCCTGGATATCACCGAACAGCATGTTCGAGCCCCCATGTGGGTCACCTGCTCGGAAAGTGTTTCCAAAGGGTGCCGAGCAGGTTCTCTGGCTTATGGCGCGGTTGTAACCGTCCCAAGCCACGTACTCCACCATCAAGAGGCACGAACTGCCTGGCAGCCCAACGGGCGCCTGAGCGCATAACTCCTCCCGTTTTGCGCGTCCATCAAGGCGCCTTTTCAGGCACGATCTACCAACGTTATGCACGTTGGCCTTAGCGTCGACACCTATAAAAGCACAGGTACAGTACCATGCAGCGGTACGTTCTCTTCCTCACGCGAACACACTCTCATACTCCGAAACCCTGCCTTGCAAGCTCTCCACTAACTTAGGCATCGGAGGGTTTCTTCGGTCTTCACCGGGCCCCCTGATCCTCTTCTGGTCTCGCAGGATCTCGTCCGCACCGGCGATCGTCTTCTCCCTCTCTCTAGTGGAGACCCGTTTGGTTCCGACCCAAACATGATTACACCACCACAGATCCCAAATGAGTAATCCGGTGGCCCTCTTCCAAATTAAATTGGGTCATGTTCCTCCGTTTTCTAATGCCTGTGCTCATAACGGAGACAGGCTTGTTCTAGCTGAAAGATCAATATTTTTGCCCAAGTTGGGGTATTTTTAGGTCTCCACTTGGCCGACAAGTGGATAACATAAAACATAACAAGGACAACTTGACCGTAATGAATCGAGAATGATGAGCTGTCAACATGACCGGGTGGGCGGTGTTTCTTTTCTAATTACTTAATGTTTGCTTAGTTATACTGTTATAGTTTGAAACGCAAATAAAATACTTTTTTTCATTTTTTTTAAAGTCTCCGTCCATGTATCATGCGGGAACTAGCTTAAATAGCACGGCTTGTCTTTACTAGCCCTTAGACGTCTCATCAGCTTGTGAACATGGATTTGAATTTTTTAAATATTTTTTAAATTTTCAAATCCTGTAAGTTTTTACAATTCATTTTCAACCTTGTAATTTGAATATTTAGCCTTGAACCAAAAACATAACTTTTTTTTTCTTAAAAGTATAAAATTCTTTCTGCAACTTTTACAATAAGCTTTTAGTCCATAAATCTAAGGCAGAAATGATCTATTTCTAAAATATATTAGATTTCTTAAGTTCAAGACTAAATAATCAAATTGCAAAGACTAAAACTGAATTATAAAAAGTTAGGGGGACCAAAACTAAAAAAAGATTATTTTATTTTGATAAGCTATCGATTCGTGGCCTAAATTGGAGGGGAGTGGCGAATAGGCAAAACACTCCATGCATATGCCTCCATATATATATGAAACCTTAATATATTGCATTGAGTGCACCAACATGGAAGCCATGGGACAGGCCGGGCAAGGGGTTCCCCAAAGTTACTGTTGACGTATGTGCTTGGAGTCACTGTTATTGTGTTCTAATAAAAATTCAGTTTTTCTGCATAGTTCTTGATGCTGAGAGTTTTGTCACTTCCGGAAATTGGCATTTGTCCTCCCAGCTGAAGTCAGCATGCACCAGACTAGGATGGTATTCCTGACCGAGTTTCTTGTTTCATCTTGTAAAAATAAATAATGTGGTAATTAATTAAATGTTTAAGTTACTGCTGCAGCGCTTCATGCCTGACGTACTTTTGCTAAAATTAAGGTCTGATGTCATGGTTTACATGGTTTAAAATTACCGACAAATTTTGTAGCGCAATGATGCTTAGACTTCCCTCTTAAGTGTATATATATATATATATATATATATATATATATATATATATATATATATATATATATATTGGCCGTTCATCAAGGGAACTTGTTTTCAATTCCAAAATCATGCCCAAAAATAAAAGCTTCGAGAAAGTGCTTACATATTTGGTCCCATGAGGCATGTACCATAACTTTGGCATCCTCTTTGCTGCTCTTATGAGTTCGTTCCTAAAATTTGATAGTTAGATGAGATAATTTTAACCTTGAATTTGGAACTCTCTATCAAATTTATATTTATATTTTCTTGCCTTCTAATTTACTAATCTAATGATGGAAAAAGAAAGTGGGAAAGAGTACAGTTTGCAGGGGGGACAATAGTTCTCCAGCTAAGGTAAGGAGGACAATCTTTCTCTTCAAAATGTGCATTTCAAAATATATACAAACTCTCTGACTTACGAATAATAGACAAAAGATTACTAGGTGACGTGGGAGGGCGCAGGCACCCCATGTAACACCCCCTCCCATCACACACACATAGCTCATAACTTTCACATGAAAAATGAGTTATGATAACAAAATTCGTTATGGACAGATAAATCTGTGGTTTATATCAAACTAGTAAACTATTCCACAAAATATAGCATAAATATATTACATTGCGACGAAATTTACTCTGTTCCATCCGTTATAGTTTACATAAAACCATACCACTCTTCTCTATTTATACATTACATCTCAGAAACTTACACAAAACTCTAAAGAGTCTCTAAGTCTATGCTCTTTTCTTAAATCCGTAGCGAGGATGAAAGTGTCTTATAGCTGAAGTTTTAATCACCTTCAATCTGAAAAAGATTTATGGAAAGACAAAGGCATGAGTTGAGAGACTTAGTAGGTAAACGAAATTATATAAGTCATGAGTTAAACCATGAATGATAATGTTGTGTAGGATATGATATTTCATTACAGAAACCAAACTGATTTCAAAGGAAGCACAAGTATAGGAAAATTAATTCATATGAACTGATGAGTTAATATTCAAAAATGAACCAAACGGCTTAAAATCATAATTTATATCTGAATGCACAACAAATTTGACTTCAGAGTATAAAGAATGACATAAAAAAACTCTCATTCGGTCAACCGGAAAATAGAAGTCGATAGACCCTTCCTCCTAGAGTAGCCCGCGCCTTATGAGATGAAGGGGTCAATCGATTGATTCTCATGGTTCAGTTGACCGATTACTGCAACACAGACTCATTCTGGGTGGTTTTCTATCATGTAGAAAGATAAATCAGAAGTTCTTGAATCCATGTGTAGTCTTACACTCAAGATACACTAATTAGGGGTTGAAGATAATCCCTTGGAAAATTGTTCAGGCTCTATTATGGAAAACAAAATCGAACAAAAGAAAGAAAGAGAGCAAAACCTACTTGACAATGGGATTTAGTCTTCTTCCTTCTTTTTGTCTTCTTCTAGATACAACCTTCTTCTCCTCCTTTAGAAACAGTAGGAGCAATGATGACAGCAGAATGAGAAAACTTAAGTGATCAATAGTGTCATACAGGAGGATTTGAGGGGTTTAAATATGGTCCTAAACTTGTACTACATGTACGAATCTTAAGCTTGATGTTTCAAGTTTTTAGGTAACTCCTCTCAACTTAACACATAGGGTAACACATAGGGTAACACTTAGAGTAACATGTAGGGTAGCACATAGGGTAGGTTTTCTTAAGGAACAAATTAATGACGTGTCTCCCTTTTCGTAAAAAAACCTTACATAAATATGTTTATATAACCATCTTCTTTTGTATGCAATCGATGTGAGGATATCAGAAATCAGTACAGAATATAAGTACTGAACACTTATAATATCAATCGATGTAAGATAAGATAAGTGGTCATCAATCAAAATGTTTATAAACCAATCAGATTGAGAAATAGACATTTGTTCTCTAATTGAAAGAAATGTTCACTAATCGGAAGGAATGTTCACCAATTGATGTAAATGTTCACCAATTGGAAGAAATGTTCACCAATCAATAGAAATGTTTACTAATCGGAAGGGCACTTAAGCAACAATCGAGGGGGACTTTTGTTCTCCAATAAATAAAAATCTTTTACATCAATCGATAGAAACATTCTATAATCAATATGATACTTGTCTACACTAATTGATAGGGACTTGTTCGGTGCAATTTTTTAAGCAATAAAAATTAAATTATTTTTTAAAAATATTATTAAATATTTTTATAATTTTCATAATTTTTAATTATTACCAAAATATAGAGACAATTACATGCAAGTGGTTCAATACCTACATTTGCCTTAAACATGTATGCCACGTAAGTGGTAGATTTGAGATTAATTTTTATGCATAGGAAATACTCAATGTATCATGAAGTCTAAAAATGTTCAAGATATTACACCACGCCAATGACGGGGCGCCGAGCGCGGCCTCCTACTAGTTTCACAGGTTATTAGAAATCGCTCTCCAAATGAAACATCTATCTCTTAGCGCCTACTAGCTAAAATTTTTCCGCGACAAATCTCGTGAGTGAGAACCCGTCCACAAATACTCTAACCAATTCCATATTAATCGTTGAGAAGACGGTTTATATTTGTAAGACAAGTCGTAAGTATCTACCAGCAAGGGATGAACATTGGGGTGGGGTGGGGGCGGTTTCACGCGGGATCGAACTCGGATGGCGCCGGACTTTGCCACTGAGCTAATAACAAAAAAAAAAGAAAAAAAAAATTGGGACAAAAGTCTACGAACCGGCCCTCTTCTCATAATACGAGTGATTAAATAAGAGAAATATTACATACAGCACTTGGAAAACTTGGAAGAAAGAGAGAGGCGGGCGGGGCCAACGTGATCAAGGAGTTGGGGTGGCGGGCAAGTTCCGTCCTTCTCCATCATCTATAAAAGCCGGCCAGCTTCCCCTTCATGACATCTCTGTGCCGAAGGGGCCGGTCCGGGGCCCTCCTCCTCCTCCTCCCTCTCTCCCGGCTCTCCTGAGTCGTGTTCTTTTTTCTCTTTTGCTTCCGTTCTTCTCTTCTTGAATAGGCTGCGGTTTTTGCTTGTAAACTAGCGTTCACGTCGATCGTTTCTATCTCGCGGATCCGCCGTCTCTGCTACTACCCAAGAAATCTAGCAGTAGTTGCAAACTTTTCCAGTTTTTTCCGGATCGAGCCAAGGGGTTTCTGCTGCGTATCTCTTTTGATAAACAAGGCTGTTAGCAGTCGTGTTCTTGATCTCCGAGTTGCTGCTGTGCTCCCTGTTTCGATCTCCGCACATATGGAGGCCTACGGCAGCGTCCTCATAGACCAGGCCGTCCACACAAGGAGAAACAGCTCTTCTGTCCCCGTCTTCAGCAACAGCTGCATCCAGAACGGTGTCCCCGATGGTTTCCTGAGTAGATCGGCCAGCCAGCAGCTCCTCAGCTGCTATGGCGCCCTGTTCCCGGGGACCCGTCCTCCGATGTACGCCTCCATCCCGCTGCCACCTCCGACCTACGGGTCCCTCCCGCACCCTCACCTCCTCCAACAGAGCTGCGCCCCGCTTCTCCCTCTTCCCTTGTCGAGGTCCCTCTCCGTCCCTTCTCCGAGCCCCCCGGTTTCTGCCAGGAGGGCGGCCGGCCCCGGCGTCGCCGTCCGCGCGGCCAACAAGGACCAGAAGAAGCCGAGACCCTCTTCTGTCAAGGGCTCGCAGCCTGCAGGCAGACCTCACAAGGAGCCGCCTGCTGCCTCTGCCCCCGGCAGAGTTCCGAAATCCGCCGTCTCCACCACCGCCATCAAGGATGGAGCGGCAAAGGACGGGGGTTACTTTACAGACGATGTGTACGCGCTATCCCCCCCGCCAAGCAGCCTCCCCATGCCCAGGTTTTCTTTAAGGGCGAGGGGGGTTCCTTCTTCCTCTCCGTCGTTTCCGTGCGATGCGGAGGGCTGCAAGGTTGACGCCGGGGCCAGCGACGACCTCCGCCAGCTCCTCCGTTTCTAGCTGCCGGTGGCTGGTTCAAAGTTGTGCATGCCTTCAGCCTATTTTTTTCACAGGGCTTTGCTTGCTTCCGTTGCGTTGGATGGTGATACAGTCGGCTTTCTAGTGTTCGAAATGAAAAGACTACAACATATTTATATACATATAGGAGTGCGAAGTAGCTGGTATCGTGCTTTCCCTGTCTCCTCTTCCTTCTCAGCTCCAGTCTTCTGCTTATCTGGGTGCAGGTTTTTCAGAGCACCCCCTTCCCCTCTTCTTGGGTCATTTTTTCCCGTTAGAAGAGGAAGAAGGCTGGAGAAGAAGAAAGAGAAGGAACCAGAGAACAGTTTGCAGTGTTTTCCCTTTCGTTTTTATAATTAATCTGCTTGCTATGTTATATACTGATATCTCTAGCGGAATCATGACAGATGCTTGCTCTGTTATTTTCTGTGGGTGTAACCTTCTTTAAGTGTGTTTCCAAATAGTGTTTTCTGCAATAAAAACAGATAAAGAGGCAGATTTCAGAGTGCTGTCTGGCTCCTTTCCTTTAACAAAATCGTGAAGTTTTTTTTTTCCCCCATTTTATTGTTCTTTTTTTCATTTGATTCCCTCTTGCTCTCCTCCATCTGTTTCATATGAAACTGGAACAAACCACCATCTCCAAACATGGGATCTTTGGATGCTGCTGTCGGATGGACAGAAAAAGTAAAACACACAAAAGAGAACATCAAATTTGTGCAGTCTCCTCTTCTGCTGTTATGAACTATGAAGCTTGATAGAAATGGAAAGGTGTTCACGAGGTTTGGTGGGAATAAAGAAGGATATGTTGGCAAGGTGGGGTTTTGGGCGGCTTGGAAGGTATCGCTTGTCTGGCTGATGAAATGGCATCTGGGATGAACCTTTCATTTAAAAAGTCATATTTGTCTTCCACTCTCAAAAGTAAAAGTAAACAAGAGTACATACAGTACATGGGAGGACCGAACTCGGTCAGTCACCAATGGGGTGAAGGGGTGGGTGGGAAAATTTCAAAAAAACCCTTTTTCCAAAACTTTTGCATATCTTTATTTGGGGTTTTTTGAAATTTTCCCACCCACCCCTTCACCCCGTTGGTGACTGACCGAGTTCGATCCTCCCATGTACTGGGAGGATCCGAACTCTAGATATAACCAATATCATTCAAATCTCGTGGTGGTCCATCCCTCTTCCTAATGACTCCACTGCTCTCCACTTATGAACTTACTAATTCCGTGTTTGGGGAAGCTTTTTGTTCAGAGTCACTTTCATTTCTCATTCTTTTCACATGAAGATTATTAGATACTAATTTTACACTGACAAAACCTGCGGTCGGGTTATTTTAAATGAGAAGGCAGTAAGTTTTAGAGAAAATTAATTATAAGTGCACGTCAGAGAGAAAGGAGACTTTAACTACAAATTCCTGTTAACAACAATATCTGTATAAAAAAGTTTAATAATTTTTAGAGATGTTAATTTCTAATCCCTATTTTATTAAGACCTATGCTAATAATTAGAGACTAACATTTTTTATGTTCAGAGTGTGGACAACTGTTATTTTAAAACATTTTAACTCTTATTTTAATATCTTTCAAATTACACTTTAAATCATGTTAACAATTAGTTTAAATCTCACATAGTTTAATCGATTTCCTCTTATTCTTTAACATGTTTCTTCTTCTACTTTAACTTGTTTCCTCGCCTATTTTAACATATTACAACTACTACTTTGACAGACAACAAATACGACTTTAACAGACTATAACTACTATTTTAACACAATACAACTACTACTTTAACAAACTAGATATTTAACTAATTTTGTCTTCTATTTTAACAAGTTTATTCTTCTATTTTAACTGGTTTACTCTTCTACTTTAACTAGTTTCTTCTCTTACTTTCAAACTTCAAACTTAGACTTTAAGTTATACTAACAGTGATTTTAAGTCACACACACTTTAACTCACAATCACACATACTTTAATAATTTTGAAATATTACTTTAACACTTTCGAACACTTACTTTAACGTCTCCAAATATAGACTTTAATTTATATCAACAGTTACTTTAAATTCCACACACTGTAACCCAACTATCATACATACTTTAACAACTCTAAACTCTTACTTTATTATCTTAGAACATATATTTTAAGTCATGTTAACAATGACATCAAGTCCCACACATTTTAACTAACTGTCACATATATTTTAACGTCTTCAAACTCTTACCTTAACATCTTCAAACTTAGATTTTAAGTCATATCAACAGTTACACTTTAAATCATATCAATAGTTATTTTAAATCTCACATATTTTAACTCATTGTCACACATACTTTAACAACTTTGAACTCTTATTTTAACGTCTTAAAATTTAGACTTTAAGTCATACCAATAGTTATATTTTAAATCATATCAACAATTACTTTAAATACCACATATTTTAACTTATTGTCACACATATTTTAACAACTTTAAACTCTTACTTCAACTCTTTAAAACTTAGAGTTTAAGTACTGTTAAAGTATGAACACCGTGGCCATATATATTTGATGCCACAACAGTAGATGGAAGGATACAACGAAAAAAATAGAAAATAGATAATATCTTTTTAGGGACTAATTAATAAAGTCCACAAAAAGTAGGAACTATTTGGGACAACTTTTTTCTGACAGAGACTAGAAAATAAGTTCACTTTTATCACAAAGACTTATAATTAATTTACCCTATTTAACGACCCAAGAATCTGATACCCAGAACCCTCCAAGTACTTGACCCTTGGACCGCCACCCACGGATCCGAAGACCTAGAAGGGTTAGAAATATGTCTAGTGAGATATACAACAAGTTACAATAGCTAAACAATATAAAGAAATACAATAGCGGAGAAAGAATATACATAATGTCCCAGATAATAATTCAAGTGCAAAAAGGAAATACTAACCACTGCTGACCACAAGCGGCACAATGCAGACCGTGCCGAACACGAGCACCGGCTCCCTCAAGCTCAAACCTGGAAGGAAGTAAGGGGGGGATGAGCTTCGCGAACGAAGCCCAGTAGGGAACCCAACCCCTCACCGGTTCGATAGAGGAAACAAGAACAACACATCTAAACTAAGTAGGAAGAACAGTGGTACTAAAGTAAACAAGCTACCTACACCAAGCGGAAAGGCGGCGGTAACTCAAGTAACAAGACTACTAACTGAGCAGGTAATATAATAAAATAATAACACAACTGAGCAGGTACTAAAGTAAGTAACTGGGAAGTACGCGGTTCTACAAGTACCGCCAACACGACGCAACAACACACGGTCTCAACCCCAGTAAATGTTCTCCGAGCACGCCACAAAAATACACAAGCTGACGGTAAAACCCTCGTCTGGACAACACACTAGCCACAACACAACCTCTACTAGTCAGTGGTCTCCCCTCCCATCGGAGTGAGACACATGAAGAAACACAACAACAAGACGTAGTCTGGCCGGACTACGGTCCCACGCCTGTCCTCCCGACACGGCTCCGGAACCGTGTAAGGTGAGACAGTGAGAACAGACTAGCTGACGCGCACCGCGACACTCCAAACTCTACGGCAGTAAGCTAACCTAGAGGGGGGGGGGGGGGTGAATAGGTTTTCTGAAATCTGAAACAGAAACTTAAACACAGAAAATTATCACTTCAAAGTTTGGTTAGTTTAGTGTGATAAAGAGTAGCTGTGACGACCCTCATTATACCGATACGGTTATACCAACCCACGTCGGTATAGTGAACGTTATCACAGTGGGGCATTTACCCAAACAATAACATATGATTGAGATACACATAAATATAGACACATAGTAGCGGAAGTAAAAGAACCACTGTCTTCATTTCATTCATCATCCACATTTAACATACATGATTCAACTAACAATTTTAAAAGAACTAAAGTCCACATAATGAAATACTAAACTCAAATACATAGTATCCACAAATTCCTTGATAGTTCTATTACAATGCCTTGTTACATACAATGGAAGCAAAAGTCACTCTACAACTCCGCCAAGCTACTCCCCGCCCTCGGAGTCGCTCTCCATGGTCTCCTCCAAAGGTGTATCACCTACTAAACCTGTACGTCGAAGCAAGGAGTGAGTCTAAAAGACTCAGCATGTAATCTCCACACACATCATACATGCATATATCACGGTAGGTTTTTACATTCAAATTTACAAGGCAAACATATAGCATGCTTGAACATTGATAAAGACAACCTATCATGATAATTCTACAAACTTTATAACACATGGTACACGATTTAAGCCATTCCAAAATAAATATCATATCACATGCTTTCTACTCATGTAATCGCATGAAGGATACATTTCAAATGAGGCTATGACATGGGAGCAACCAAACATGGGGTTCTTGCCTACATAAAAGGAAGCATTCCTATCATGGTTTCTACACATTATTACACATGCACATTATCATTTTATACACTTTAAGGTTGTTGTTTTAACATGGATTTAGCAATTCACATTCTATCACATGAGAGCTACATTCCCGATTAATCTACAACATGATAGCACTTAAACATGGAGATGTTTACACATAAGCAAGAATTGTTCCTAGCATGGATTCTACGCATTTTTACACATATGAAACATTCTTATAAACATCCTTAGGTTGCTGTTATAACATAAATTTTTCATTATCATATCATGGACTACAATTTCACAATCTCACATATTGGTTCCACATGTTTTCACAATTTTCCATTCATATAGTTCTCTTTTCACACATTTCACATTTATACATATTCACACTACACAATTTACACATGATCACATTCACATTTCACATTTTTCACATTTACACTTTAGTGCCGTAACACATAGTCCAAACCACCATAAGAAGGACACATCACATAACACATACACATAGATGCCACCTAGGCAATACAGTGACGACTCTTGGACTACGCAGACTGGGAGAACAAGTCTCCACCCTAACCAGTGGTACTTGTCCACCTCTAGGATTTCATCCTAATGCCCTTAGGATCTTAACACATTAAACCTTCCCATGGAGACTTTTCCATGGTACGGTTCCACGGCCCGCTATGGAAGCAGTATCACACTTGGCACAGTCTTACACATTACACATACTGATTTTTACACACATTTTTACACATGGCGCACACACACACCTTTACATTCTCTCATTCACACATCGCTCTATTTTCCTAGCATAATGCTACTGATAACAGGGATTAACATTCACTAACTTGCATTAATCAGGTTAAAAAAAACACATCATTAAGTCATATTCATGATAACATGCATTTATCACATTTTTCACATGGAATTATCATAACACCCTTTGCAGTCATCAGAATAGCATGAAAATTTAACCACATACTCACTTTAGGTTTATAATCTTACATGAAATTTTCTAGATTTTTTTCAGAGTTAACATATATTTTCAGAAATTGAAACATTTAGCCTCATATTATCCATAATTCAATTCCACACCGAACACAACATGAATAGCAGATTCAACAGACCTCAACCCTGAACCCAACATATACCTTATCACAGAATTTCCCCCGGATTTATTACACAACACACAATTTATTGGAAATTTCATAAACCCTACGCATGTTTTCTATTTTTAGAATAGAAATTTCCAGTAAATCATACGAGCATGGAGAAATTTCAGAAATTGCAGGGCACAGACTGACCCCTACACACATGGTTCATAAAATTTAGGGCACTCAAAATCCTCACGAGTTGCACAAACAGAAACTAACATGATCTAGGATTTTTATCATACATGCATTTTTCATAAATGACACCCTTCATACCAATTTCAGAAATTGTAAGGACCTCACCACACATACCACCATTCATAATACATATCATAGTACAGTTACCATATATCCTCATGCGAGAACCTCGAAAATTTATCATATAGAAGGAGAGAACAGCTCACTGTTCTGTCCTGACGAACTTAACGGCATAGTCTGGCCGTTAATGGAGCTTAACGGCAACATCGTTGGCCGTTAATGAAGATCTTGACAGCAAGGGATCTTGCCGTCAAGTTCAGGTCTGTGCAGAAATACAAACCCGAGCTCCAAATACAAGAAGAATGGGGGATCCAGGACTCGATTTAAAATCTGTAAAAATAACAAAACCCTACTAGACATCTACATGGACGAAATGTGAGGGTTACTTGACTTTAAATAAGTCTCCAAAGGGATTAAGATGGTGGTGAATCTCTCCTTGGGCAGTCGCAAGAAGCCTCCACAAATGCTCTCCTTCGGGTTCTAGGTTGGTGTAGAAGCTAAACCGCGGTTGGGGAAGTCTTCCCCGATGTTCCAGCTACCCTCCTGATGCAGCAGGTCGCCGAATGAAGCCTTGAATCGCCGGATTGAAGCCTCCAAAGTTCAGTCTTTATGCAGTTCCGAGCTAGGGTTTTCTCTATCTCTTGAAAGAGGTCAAGAGGGGTTGTCTGGTGTAGAAGGGGGTGTGGTTTATAGCAGAGGGGTTTGGGGAACCCCGGAGAGGTGATGTGAAAGCCTGCTAGCCGTTGGGGACATCTCCCCAATGGCTGGGCTTGCTTGCCCCCGGAGGTTCGGGGTCTGCAACGCATGCAGGTCAGAGATCTTAACGTCCACATCCATGAACGTTGGCTGTATTGGCGTCCATCGAGGTGGACGCTGACTCAACATGGACGTCCATCCATGTGGACGCCAATTGGGTCCTTCGGCCAGAACTCAAAACATGCAGAAATCACGCTTAACTTATACATATATACCTACCATACATATGTATTATCATGTACACACTACCACCATGCAATTCATACATTATTTACAACTAATTATACACATGCACACATAAGTATAACTAGTTAATTCATACGTAGATATGTACATCTATGCATACACAAACATGAATTATTTACACGAAATAAAATAATACAACAAAATTCGAGGGCCTTGCACCAGTAACAGTGCGGAAGCAAGTAAACAATCACACAAATAACACAAGGGATTTATCCTGGTTCGGCCCTTCCCACATGGAAGTCCTACATCCAGTCCCCAAGCAACCTCTTGGGATTTTACTAACCAGGGTACAGTCCCCCTCAAGGACAAAACAACACCCAGCACCCCAGCTGGTCTTCTTCCTTTCCCGAGCAAGAAGGCAGCCCACTTCTCTTACAGGTAAAGAAGCCAACCTCCTGGTATAAACCCCAATGCGGTTCTGCTAGACAAAAAACCCTAGCTAGGTTCTACACTGTATACAGTCCTACAGCTTGACAAAGATCTTTCTTAGAAAAGAAAGAACACGGCTGAGAGTTGGAACAGATGAAAACCAACTAAAAGAAACTCTCAGCTAAAAGACTCTCTCCCCCAGATTACAAGATGCACATAGAGAGAGTGAAGAGAGGAGAAGGAGCTTGAATGCTTGAGTGCTTCAGTTGCTTGAACACTTCTTTTTGGGCTTAGGCTCTTTCTCTCTTTTCCTTTGAGTGTATGTGGAGTTGAGGTTCTTCCCGGATGTACACTCTTGAAAAATCTTCAGGAAAGCTCTTATTGTTCTTCAGCCATGCTTCATCTTTTATATTGGCAGCTTTGAATAAATCCGTTGGAGTTCTAGCCGTTGCTCATCTTCTCTTTCTTCTGATAATTTGTGGTCTACGAGGTCTGCAAGCATAGAAAAAAGTGTTTAGATAAAAGAGTGTTTCTGTCAAAAAGGTTCATACCTTTGTGTTTCCTGTTGTCACCCAGAAGTAGTAACTAATCCCCTTTTTGTTGGCAGGAAAGAAGAGATCTAGAGAGATAAGCAAAAAGATCTCCTGTCAGAAAGATAGAGGATTACGTAAATCAAGAATATTTGACTTTTTCACTAGATGCCAAAAAATATTTGAAATATAAAGGAAATCTATGTTTAAGTGAAATCTATGTTGAAATCCATGTTCTTACAAAGGAATCCATGTTTTACAAAGGAATCCATGTGCAAATCTGTGTACAAATCTGTGTGCAAATCTGTGTGAAAATCTGTGTGCAAATCATTATGAGAACGGTTCCTTAAGAGAGTGAATCCTTATGAGATCGATTCCTTAAGAGAGTGAATCCTTATGAGATCGATTCCTTAAGAGAGTGAATCCTTATGAGAGCGAATCCTTATGAGATCGATTCCTTAAAAGATATTTAATTTATTATTAGAAAAATCATGGTATTAAATATATTTAATATTCAATTAATCACATAATTTATATTTATTAAGAAAACATGATATTAAATATTTTTAATAATAATTAATTAAACATAAATTTTGTTATCACCAAAATAAAAGGGTAAAATATAGGAGTGGTTCAACAATCTCCCCTTTTTTGGTGATGATAAAATTTATGAGAATTTTCTGACAAAAATACGTAAGCATAGAAAATATAGAAAATTCACAGATAATGCATATCATGCATACTCTCCCCCTTTTTGTCACAAACCAAAAGGAGGTTCTTACCATTGCATTCTCTCCCCTTTGTGAAAGAAATTCTTACCATTGAGGGGTTCAACAATGATTGACATAAATGAATAACTCCCCCTTAGTCTGTGCTCCCTCTGAATGAGAGACTCCACCTGAATGAAACTTGCAAATAATTGTTAGTAATAAAGACCAATTCAATATTTTTTTTTTGAGACTACTCTTTCTTCAGATGTGATTTGAATGAAGAGTCTGCAGTCACTCCTGCCTTGAGCATCCTTGTTTTTGATGCTCCAAGGCTAACCTGCAAATAAATTACTCAAAGGTAGGTACCCAAATCTTTTTGGGTCCTTGATGGTTATATGCATGAAAATAACCTTTAGGAATCCAAACTAAGTGCCTTGTTGTGCAGGTATTTATTGTGTGTCCTAATTTATTGCAATGAGAACATCAATGAATATAAATTGTTTTGCCATTTTTATTATCTTTGTACTGTCTGTTTAGAACACAATTTTTGGAAACCTTTTCTTTTACATGGGCCTTTTTCTGAGGCATCTTGGTTTCTTTTACAAATTTTGGTAATGGATATTTTTCTGGAATTATGGCTTGTTTTCCCTTTTCAGGAGGTATGTATCCAAGCCCTTGTTTATTATTTCCAGATTTTGACCCTTTTAAGCATATGACTAAAGATGTTTTTCCTTTAGTTAACTTCCAACTGATTCTTTTAAATAAAGATTTTCTTCAGTTAGAGTTTTTAATTTTTCATCTAACTCTAATTTTTCATTCTCCTTATTTTTAAATATTCATTCAAAAGATAAATATTATCTTTACTGTCCTTTAATTGTTTTTCTAGTTGCTCCAATTCGGATTTAAGATCAGAATTGGTGTTTTCTAAGCAATAGTGTTGTTTTTTAGATTCTTTAATTCTTTTACAATATTTTTATGTTTTTCATATAGTTCATTAAATACTTCTTCTAAGTCTTCAGATTCTGATCCTGAATCTGTGCAAGAATCAAAAGATGAGTTAGGATGTACCTCATCTAGTCCTACCATGAGGGCTAGGTTTACCTGCTCTTTCTCT
The DNA here is from genome assembly GCA_014218235.1 of Colocasia esculenta. NCBI lineage: Eukaryota > Viridiplantae > Streptophyta > Magnoliopsida > Alismatales > Araceae > Colocasia > Colocasia esculenta. Next base: position 20,144,221 of record CM024765.1, on the reverse strand, counting down.
AATTCTGAGCTTGATGATTCTGAGCATGTGGTCTCTTCATTTTCCCAAGCAGCCGCCATGGCTTTTCTTTTGAATTTCTTGTGCTTCATTTTGGACTTTTCTGGTTGACCAGTCTTCTTTAGTCTAGGACAATCTGGTCTTAGATGTCCAGGTTTTCTGCATTCATAGCAGACTGGTTCTTTTTCCTTTCTCTCTTTCTTTTGAATCCTTCTTGATCCATTTTTCTTCTTCTTGAGAATTTTCTGAAGCTTGGACAGTACATCATCTACATCAATGTCTTTAGAATCTGCATCTTTTGAACTAGAAGAAGAAGAAGTGGAAGAAGCAGCTGCAACTTTAAGAGCATTAGTACATTTTTTCTTTAATGAGCTTTCAGATAGTTGCTCCATATTAATTTCATGTGCCATGAGGGAACCTATTAAGTTATCAATAGAAAGTTTGGTTAAGTCATGGGCTTCTTCAATAGCAGTTACTTTAGGTGTTCATGGAAGAGTTAAAGACCTAAGTATCTTTCTAACTGTTTCCTCATCAGAAAGATTTTTACCAAGAGAACTCAAACCAACTACTATGCTCGAAAATCTATTATACATCTGAATGATATTTTCATTTGGAAGCATTTTAAATTGCTCATATTGTGAGACAAGAATATCTATCCTAGTCTGTTTTACTTTATCTGTTCCTTCATAAGTTATCTGCAGTTATCCCATATTTCTTTAGCAGATTTACATGCAGATACTCTACTAAATTCTTTTTTGGATAAAGCACAACATAAATAGTTAGCTTTAAAGTTTAAAGATAGTTTATTTTTATCAGCTATTGTAATAGCAGTAGTGCTAGGAACAGGAACAACAACAAAATCACCTACCTCTATTACCTGCCATAGATCGAAGTCTGTGCCCCGAATGAAGCATTCCATTCGCATCTTCCAATATTGGTAGTCCTCTCCATCAAAGAATGGAGGTCTGGTGACTGATTGACCTTCAGCATATCCTTGAGCTGCCATAGATCTTTGCTCAAAGATCGTGGATCTTCTTTGAATGATTAGAGACCCACTCTGATACCACTTGTTGGCCCTTTTGGTACGGAAGCAAGCTAACCTAGAGGGGGGGGGGGGTGAATAGGTTTTCTGAAATCTGAAACAGAAACTTAAACATAGAAAATTATCACTTCAAAGTTTGGTTAGTTTAGTGTGATAAAGAGTAGCAGTGCGGAAGCAAGTAAACAATCACACAAATAACACAGGGATTTATCAAGGTTCTGCCCATCCCATATGGAAGTCCTACATCTAGTCCCCAAGCAACCTCTTGGGATTTTACTAACCAAGGGTACAATCCCCTCAAGGACAAAACAACACCCAGCACCCCAGCTGGTCTTCTTCTCTTTCCCGGGCAAGAAGGCAGCCCACTTCTCTTACAGGTAAAGAAGTCAACTCCTGGTACAAACCCCAGTGTGGTTCTGCTAGACAAAAACCCCTAGCTAGGTTCTACACTGTATACAGTCCTACAGCTGGACAAAGATCTTTCTTAGAAAAGAAAGAACACGGCTGAGAGTTGGAACAGATGAAAACCAACTAAAAGAAACTCTCAGCTAAAAGACTCTCTCCCCCAGATTACAAGATGCACCTAGAGAGAGTGAAGAGAGGAGAAGGAGCTTGAATGCTTGAGTGCTTCAGTTGCTTAAACACTTCTTTTTGGGCTCAGGCTCTTTCTCTCTTTTCCTTTGAGTGTATGTGGAGTTGAGGTTCTTCCCAGATGTACACTCTTGAAAAATCTTCAGGAAAGCTCTTATTGTTCTTCAACCATGCTTCATCTTTTATATTGGCAGCTTTGAATAAATCCGTTGGAGTTCTAGCCGTTGCTCATCTTCTCTTTCTTCTGATAATTTGTGGTCTACGAGGTCTGCAAGCATAGAAAAAGTGTTTAGATAAAAGAGTGTTTCTGTCAAAAAGGTTCATACCTCTGTGTTCCTGTTGTCACCCAGAAGTAGTAAGTAATCCCCTTTTTGTTGGCAGGAAAGAAGAGATCTAGAGAGATAAGAAAAAAGATCTCCTGTCAGAAAGATAGAGGATTACGCAAATCAAGAATATTTGACTTTTTCACTAGATGCTAAAAAACATTTTGAAATATAAAGAAAATCTATGTTTAAGTGAAATCCATATTGAAATCCATGTTCTTACAAAGGAATCCATGTTTTACAAAGGAATCCATGTGCAAATCTGTGTACAAATCTGTGTGCAAATCCTTTTGAGAACGATTCCTTAAGAGAGTGAATCCTTATGAGATCGATTCCTTAAGAGAGTGAATCCTTATGAGATCGATTCCATAAGAGAGTGAATCCTTATGAGAGCGAATCCTTATGAGATCGATTCCTTAAAAGATATTTAATTTATTATTAGAATAATCATGGTATTAAATATATTTAATATTCAATTAATCACATAAATTTATATTTATTAAGAAAAACATGATATTAAATATTTTTAATAATAATTAATTAAACATAAATTTTGTTATCACCAAAATAAAAGGGTAAAATATAGGAGTGGTTCAACACCGGGACCTGGACCAACTAAGTGAGCTCTACAAACGACTCAACGCTGCTGTCCAGCACTGTTTTCCCCTTCGTCTGGAGAAACGCTTGACGGACGCACTCATGGCTCGGAGACCACCCTCAACGGGCCCACGAGGACGGGGGTCTCGGGGAACGTAACAACCCAAAAGTGCACCGTGTGCTGGGACAAGCCCTCAAGTGTCGCAACACCGGGCGAAGACTAGTAAGGCGCAGTGCTAGGAAGTCAGCACAGGCGTCACCCGCTAAAGTACCCGACTGACGGTCAACCTCGAAAGGCTTACATTGCCACCTCGGGCAGTCGGTCGGCCCTCGGAACTCACCCCACGGGTGCCGAAAGCCCCAGCGTGATTGTCCGGGTCAATTGGTCAAACGGCCCCTTCGGCCTGGTCGGAGCTGACCTGGGCGGGCCCAGAAACTGAGGAACCCAGTACGATGACTCAAAAGACATATATTACTACCCTGGACAGTTAGTCGGCCCTCAAAACTCACCCCGTGGGTGCCGCAAACCCCAACGTGACTGTCCGGGTCAAACGGTCAAACAACACTGTCGGCCTGATCGGAGGCGATCCGGGCGAACCCAAAAATCGAGGAACCCGGCACGACGGTCGTTAACCCTGTGCTGGACCACAGGCACAGCCGGGACGGCCCCAACGCCAAAAACGGTGCAAAAAATGGACTCCAGAAGGCCCAAAATGGGCCAAAAAGGGGCCAAGACCCTGCCCGGTGCATTGCACCGCAACCGGGGCGCCCAGGCCTCCCAGCGCATTGTGCCAACGGGGCAGCGGCTGGCGCACTATGCCAGCCGGGCCGCGGGCTGGCGCACTGTGCCAGCCCCATCCCATCCTCACGTCGGGCCCCTATTTCCACAACAGGGGGAAGGAGGAGGGGAGGGGAGGGGAGGCCCTGCAGGCGGCCAGCCTCTGATGCTGCCGGTGCGGCTCGCCGGTGGCGGGGGAGTGGCGCCGCCCACCGCCGGCCCCTCCCCGGCCATCGCCGCCACCAAGAGAGAGAGAGAAAGGGGAAGAGAGAGAGAGAGGGAGCAAAGAGAGAGAGGGGGGTGGGGGGGCTCTGCGGCAACACAGTGGGGAGGGGGGGTTCCGACACGACGTCGGAGAGAGAGGAGGGATCCCTATAGCGATGATAGGATCCGCTGACGACGCAACGACGGTGACGATGGCGAGGCAGGGGAAAAGGCGACGGCGGCACACGGCGGCGATGGCGCATAGTAGCACTCCGTGCACGGCGTCCTCTGTGCGCGGCCTCCGGCAAGTGAACGACGCAGTGGTGAGATCTCCTCCACGACGCAACCCCGGTGACAGGGCCCCTCTAGGGCCGCCGGCGGCAGCAGCAACAGGCACACACACACACACACACAGAGAGAGAGAGAGAGAGAGAGAGAGAGAGAGAGAGAGAGAGAGAGAGAGAGAGAGAGAGAGAGAGAGAGAGAGAGAGAGAGAGAGAGAAGAGAGTGATGTGCGCGGCTGGGGGTGGGAAGAAGAAGAAGAAGAGGAAGAGAGGGGGAGGGGAGAGGGTGAGGGGTGAGGGGGGAAGGCTATCGCAGTGGGTGGTGGTCACACCACCCTTACCAGAAACGACCCGACAGCCTTTTCTGGTGCCCCCATGCAAACGGCAAGGGCTATTGCATGAGGCAGGGTGGCAGGGCGCCCCCCTCCCCCTGCGGTGGCGGATGCCACATCCCACCCCCTTTACACAAAATTCACCCTCGAAATTACAAAAACAATGCCGAAGCACGAAAGTAAAGCAGGGGTAGGAATAACTCACTCGAATCGATCCGACAACCCGCGGGAAAAGAACACGACAAGAAACAACTAGCGTGAAAAAGGCCACTAAGTCTCACGATGACTTCCTGGTGGCCACAACAGCGACAAAGCCACACATGGAGTGCTCAACCAAACAACCGATTGCCCACACAGTACACCCCAAATGGGCACAAAGCACTTAATCAGATGCCGACAACTCCACAAGCGTGGCACACATCAACCAACCGAAGACGAATGGAACCACTAGCCGAAAACCACATGGCTGAAGTCATCAACAGACCATGCCGTTGAAACCAATCCGGTCAATAACCCATTCTGTCACCAGCAAAGCCCAACAAAAACCACAGTCACTAGCGACAACTCGAAAAAAAACACCTACGAGTCAACCACAAGGCTCAGAGGGATGGCCTCACGTAGCTAGCCAGCTAGTATCGGCCACACAACCAAAGGGAAGCCTCGCAAAGGAAAACCAGAGTCTAAGCAAAAAATGAGACATAGAAAACCCCTCAATACGTGGAATGACATCCACAACACCACTCGGTCTCACCCAGACCTTCCTCGTAGTCCAACAAAGACACCAAACGAATGCAGAGTCACTAGAAAACCAAAAGCACAACACACTCTACAAACACAACATGCAGCGACAAGGTCAAAAAGACGTCTAAGGTAGGTTAGGACCAAGCAACCAAGACGTTAGCGACTCACACGGTCAAGCACTGGCAAACTGATAGACCTCACTGCCAATAAGGACACAGACATGAGTCCCACTATCGACTTCTAGACTCACCACCTGGCACACGATCAGAAAAACCCACAATGGTTGGCAATGCACCCACTACAAACTGCGCAACGCCAAGCGGGGGTGCACAAAACCAACCACAGAAAACACTCAACCACTAGAAAACGGGGCAACTGCTGGAGCCGAAAATGGCACGCTGACCGAGTATTACTCAAACCAACATAGGGTACCACAACTCAACATGCATAACGAGGGGGCACCAGATGCAGGCCACAACCAAGACCGAGCGCGCCACCACCAGGGCTACAAAGCAACAAGGTAGCTACCACAATGTGGTACGGTATGGCAAAAACAAATCAATTAAAAACAAATCGTTGTAGTGCTTATTAATTTGGAACTTGAACTGAAATCGATGTATATAGATTAGACATCGGTTTTATCATTTTAATGCATCATATTGCATCAATGTGAGACTCATTTTGCTATGAGATTGATGCGACACAGATGAAACAAAATATTCAATTTAAGTTGAATCAAAAATTTTGTTAGCACCAAAATAATCATAAAAAATCTAATCATAAATTTTGTTAACACCAAAATATGAAGGTAATAAATAGTGGTTCAACAATCTCCCCCTTTTGGTGATGACAAAATTATGAGAATTTTCTGACACAAATATATGAAACTTAGAAAATGCAGAAAATTCCTAGACCATATAAATTCTCCCTTTTTTGTCACTAACCAAAAAGGAAAGATCTTACCATCCATTTCTCTCCCCTTTGAGAGAATTCTTACCTTGAGGGGTTCAACAATGATTGACATTTATTGAATAACTCCCCCTTAATCTGTGCTCCCCCTGAGCATGTGACTTCCTCTTATGTATGGAGGCAAGTCAGATCTTGTTACTCTTGACCTTTGACAAGTTGTTTGTCAAGTCTTCAAGATTTTTTTTTTTGCATTTATAAAAACTTGCAAACATTGTCAGTAGAAACATAAACACATCAATCCTTGTGACTACTTTTTCTTCAGATATGGTTTGAGTGAAGAGTCTGTAGTCATCCTTGCCTTGAGCATCCTTGATCCTGATGCTCCAAGGCTACCCTGCATATAACTTATTCAAAAATAGGTACCCAAAACTTTTTGGGTCCTTGATGGTTAGGTGCATGAAGATAATCTTTAGGAATCTAAACTAAGTGCCTTGTTGTGCAGGTGTTTACAGTGGTTCTAGTTTATGGCAATGAGAACAACAATGAATATAGATTGTTTTACTGTTCTTATTTCTCTTGTGCTGAGTTTTTAGAACGTGATTTCTGTAAACTTTTTCTTTTACAGGGGCCTTTTTCTAGGGCATCTTGGTTTCTTTTACAAATTTTGGTAGCGGATATTTTTCTGGAATCGTGGCTTGTTTTTCCTTTTTCTGGAGGTATGTATGTAGACACCCATTTCTGACCATAAGTCGAGCAAAATCCTTGTCGTATTATTGACGCCCCACGTTGGCTCATCATCGTCAAGCTGTCTTTCTCCGATCATGACATCATTCCCATTAGTTCATCGCCCTGGAGGACTCTTCCTAGGTCCAATCAATCTCTTTCACTATAAGCTCTCTGAGTATAAGTCCGATATTTCATCTTGAAGGCTGTGCATGGCTGATTGGACACATTACATGCCGAAATGCAGAAAAGACCAGAAGGCGACAGGCCCTAGGTTGCCTTCCTGAAGACGACAGTTCATATGTCGCATTGATAATTCCATATTTTAAAATCCTCAGAAAATCGAAAATGACTTGAAGTACCTTCTATATGAGGAAGGCGACATGTCGAGCAGTCGCATTCAGAAGGCGACACCAAGGCCGTCGCGTTCAGGGCCTTAAACAGGAAACTCAATCCGAGGCTGACTTGGACCCATGCTATTGATGGTAATTGCTTCTTTTGGACGTCCAATCAAGTCCAAATCCTTCAAATTCGGAGCAGACCTTCCTAACATATCCTTTCCGAGTTCCAAGGCCCTTGTACAGCCATACTTGCCATAGTCGGACTCTTGCCCATTATTCCTCTCAGACCCGAAGTTGGGAATAATCAACATAAAAACTATTTCTCCATCTTTTTGGGCAAGGCCGGAGCCATTAGTTCGGGAATCCAGAGAGCTTCATATTCCAAGAAGGAGTTTCTTCTCCAGACGACTCAGAAGAGCCCTCCAGGGCGTTTCATACCGGCTATCCAATTCCTCTTCCTTTTCCCTTGTTTCATCAATTTCATGCATGCATAGTTCGTTTTCCTTCTAGTTTACATTAGAACATGAAACACACACCATCCTTAACACCCCCAGGGTTAAAACCCCAATCCTGTGAGTTCCCCCCAAATAGTTCATGTACATGCACTTTTCATGAATAGATCTATTGCACACGAATTCTAATGGGTTTTCTTTGTGTTGAATCATCTTGGCAGGTGTTTGAAGGGTTAGAACGAAGTGAGGCTCCTGTCTGGGGCTGAGGAGCAGGAAGACGAGAAACCACAACTCTGTCCCCCTGAAGAGAAGGCGACAAGGCTTCCTGTCGCGTTCAAGAAGGCGCCGTAGGCCCTGTCGCGTTCAGAGAAAGGAAGGCGACACTACATCGTCGCTTTACCAGGTACGCCTTCCTTTCACCTTTTCTTTTCCAAGTAGTCAGCCCCCCAGTCCACATCTCCGAGGCGATTACTCTGGTGGCGATCACGGTCAGTTCTAATCCCTATACTCATAATTTCAATTCAAAAGGGGATACCAATCCCGTGATTACACCTTTTGGCGATCACGGTGGGACCACTTGTGCCCATCACGCTCGTTCTTCCTTTCCCTGCCGTCCTTGTCCTCTAACGGGTGTTGTGTTATCAGTTTTCTTTGTTTAGTTCTGTTCCTTAGGTTTGATTAGTGCTCTGCTGGTCTGGGTGAGGAGGCGACATCAGCACGTCGCCATCAGGGTAGCGACGCGGCATACGTCGCGATCAGGTAGTACACAGTTTACTCCCGTGTCTTTCTGATCTGGTTCTGTGAAAGAGGCGACGGGGGAGTGTCGCGAGGCAGGAAAGCGACCGGACCATCGTCGCTATCAGGTACACAGTCTGTCCGTACACCTGTCTTCTTTGGTGAGTGTTGTTCGAACCTGTGAAAAAGAACGCGGGGGTTGTTGTCGCTACAGAAGGCGACGGGGTACTAGTCGCATTCAGGTCAGTGCCTTGGTCCTTTGAGTTTTCTTGCAAATTTGGGTTTGCTTTCACATACTCCATCCAGATTCCATCATATCATGCCTCTTCCATGTTATTGAGAGATTGCCAGTCTTGTATTATAGGATTGATTGATTTTCGTGCATAATTAGGGTTTAATCACTTTCTGTCCACTGCGAGAAGGAAAGCGACAGGCCTTGTGTCGCGACCTTGGTAGCGACATCTTGCTTGTCGCCTCTTCCTCTGAGGGTGATAGTCCTAATTCTTGTTGTGTTAGTACTAGGATTAGAATTTTGCATGCACTCCGGTGCACATAGGACTTGCATACTCGCTCCATATTCGTAGCATAGGTTTCCTCCTCAGCGACGTTCGCTCTCTCTCGCTCCTGCCACACTCCTTGTGTCCGGAACTGAGAGACGCGCGCGTGAGGGCCTCCGTAAGTCCCCGCTGACCGTGGATTCCCACACGGCCGCCGGGTGGTTGTACCCGTCGCCACCTAGGATCGAGTCTAGATTCATTGGCAAGGTAGAGAGAACTCTTAGTCATACCGAAGTTGGAAGCCCTCTCCCATTTAGGAAACCCTTCCTTATTTGGAGAGAACTTGCTAAAAGTCAAAATCACTAAAAGGCAAACCTGAACCAAATAAAAGAAACCATCATCATTGCCAACTGCTTGCTTTGGGTGAGACGTTTCTCTTTCCTTTTGTCTGCATAGGATTGTTTGTTAGGAAACTAAGAGTCTGTCTAGGTTAGGTTGTCTCTCAAATCTGGAAAGGCTTTCCCGTCTCTCTCCACCCACTTCCGAGTATGGAGTCTTTCTTGAACCCAATCTACAATGGTGAGAATCCCGACACTGCCTTTCATAACTCCCGGGATTACGAGGAGTCCCTACCCCATGATCTCTTTGACGAGGTGGCCCGGCCTTGGGTCGCCACCGTCCATACCTCTGAGGGTCACCGTCGTGACGAGGGCAGCCCGTCTCGGAACACCACCCTCCTCAGTCAGATGATCAAGCTGCTCAGCTTCTGCGTCTAATTCCACAGCTTGATCAGTCTCAAATTCAAACTCTCATGACGGCTCTCAAAGGAAAGGCCGCCTCCTCACCTTCACCCAGGGCGGGCGCATCACGCCCTGCAGCAGCTACTTCCGGCCCCCACGTCTCCATGGGACAAGCCGACAACACCCCCATCCGGCCGCGGACTATCCGATTCACGCCCTTCGAGTCTGAGCACTACATTCCCCGTGAGTCGAGGCCCGGTCTCCACCTTACCAGCCGTGTTACTCCCCTCACCGTCCTGAGCCACGCGCCAGGCCCACCTCTCGTGCCTCATCCGTCTACGCTCAGCCATCCGCCGCACCGGACATGATGTCCGAGTGGGCGTCCATCAAGAAGGAGCTCCAAGAGCTCCGCAAGCAAGTCGACCTAGGCAGCATCACGATGTGCACATGCCTAATTTCAACGGTCTTGGGTCCCCTCTCCATCCGAGCTGCCAAAGTACCGAAAATACAATGGCTCAGGCAATCCATATATCCACATCAAGGACTTCATCTATGAGTCTGCATACCAGCATGACCGCCGTCTTATGGCATATCTCTTCCGCCGGTCACTGGACGGGCACGCTCTGGATTGGTTCTATTCCCTGTTACCCGAGGA